>PVIY010009838.1:41359-71118 GCA_004026745.1 Myrmecophaga tridactyla | reverse complement strand
TTCTAAATCAATGCAAATGTTCTAAGAAATGATGAATATGCAACTATGTGATAATATTAAGAATTACTGATTGTATATGTAGAATGCAATGATATTTTAATATTCTTTTGTTAAGTTTTTTAATTAATAAAAAAGTTTATTAAAAAAAAAAGAGGAAACCAATGCACACAAAAGTTATGTTCTAACTATGGTCAACTTGTTCAGAAGTTGTGCTGTAATTACTTTTCTTCTTGTAACTAACACGCTCAACTATCTTGGATATTGACTGTTGCAGTGGAAAGACTGACAACAGTTGATTTTTGTTATTTTTGTAGGAAACCCAGAGGATATTTTCTCTTGCTCTGTAGTTTAAGTAACATTATAATTTTGGGATCAGACATCTAATCTCATTTTTCCTTTCATAGAATTGTCTTTCTATTTATTTACTTTCCTTTGATATTTCCTACTCATTGTGAAAGACCTTAAAAATTCAAATTATAAGTTTTTTTATACCTTCAACTCTGCTCTTCAGTGCTTTTCATACAGACTTTGGTTCTGCTTTTCACTTTACTTTCATTTTCTCTTATGTCATCCATTCGATTTACTTTTCATATTTATACACCATTTATATTCTTTCATTTATTCAGTCAACAAATATTTATTGTATGCTGGCTATGTCCTAAATACTGTTCTGGCCCTGGGTATCATCAATCAGTAAAATAAACAGTAATCTCTATCTGGAAGAAGCTCATACTCTGGTGGAGAGAAATAGGTATTAAATAAATAGGTATACAAGCAAATTAGGCATATTCATATGTGTATGCCTGTGTGTGTGTGTGTGTGTGTGTGTGTGTGTGTGTGTGTGTGTGTGTGAGTGTGTGGTCGTCATAATTCCTTTGAAGAGAGGTTTTACTGAGAGTAAGGTCCATGAGTAATCATGCATTCCAAGCAGAGGAATCATGAAATGCTAAGACTTTGAGGCTGGACCATGCCTGGTATGCTTGAGGAATAGCAGGGAGGCCAATGTGGCTAGAAAAGAAGGAAAAGTTAAGAGGAAGAGGTCAGAGATACATGTGGAAAAGGCAGGACATGTAGAGTCTAATAGGCTATTGTGATAATTTTGTCTTCTACTCTGAGTGAGTCAGGAAGCCTTTGTAAGGTTTTCAAAAAGGCAAGAATTTGATTTGATTTTCATTTTCAAAAGATTACATTGGAGTTCCTGTTAAAAACAGATTGTATGGGAGAAAGAACAGAAATAAAAGCAGTTAGAAGGGTATTGCAACAATCCATGTGAAAGATGACAGTAGCTTAGACCATGGAGGAATGGTCACGGTGATGAGAAATTTTGGATATTTCTTGAATGTATAGTCAATGTGATTTGTTGTTGGACTCAATGTGAGGTGGCAGAGAGGAGAGGAGTAAAAAACGATTCCAAGATATTAGACTTAAGCAACCGGAAGAATGGAGTTACTTAGAGAGATGGAAAAGCAGATTGAGGTGGTGGGAAGGGTGTCATCAGGAGCTGAGTTTGGGCACAGTGAGGATTCCAATTTCTATTAGACATGTAAGTATGGGTCATGAATATGAGCAGATGGATACATGAGTCTGGAACCCAAGGAATAGATGAGAACTTAAGATATAAGTTTGGGAGCAATTAGTATGTAGATGATATTTCAAAGCATGAGAATGAATAAGATCACCAAAGAAATTAGTAGAGAGAAAAGAGGAGGAGGCCCAAAGATTAAGTCTTTGGGTATTCCATAGTTCAAATATCAGAGTGATAAAGGGAAACCACCAATGAAAACTAAGAAGAAATGGGCAATCAAGCAGGAAGAAAACCATGAAAGTATGGTGCCTGGAAGCCAAAATAGTGAATCTCTGTGCAAAATGCTGCACCAGGCTAAAGGGCTGAAGATGAGAATTGACCACGTTACCTCTTTCAGTTTATTTTATCCATTTGTTTTTTGTTTTTGTACAGGAAACATAATTTCTTGTGCCCTACTGAAGCTGCTAAGCAGATTTTTCTAATTTTACTCATATATTCTACCTTGACATTGTCAAGGCAATGTCTCTTTTTCCTGGATTTTTGTTTCTCATCAGAAAACAGAAGTTGTTCTTCATTCTGAACAATTACCTATCCTTTTGACTCCAACTAAAATCTCATTGGTTGACGAGCTAATCTTTGTCTCAGATATATAGCTGCAGTACAAGTTAATGGACAATATCTTGCCCAATATTGAACAACTAGTAAGATTTCCCCCAGTGAATTTCTATCCTATTGAAGCTAAATCTTCCCCAACTCTCATTGCCTGGATCAAAATCCTGGACGGCAAATGAACTTTAATCTCTCTGAACTGTTCAGCTTCTTTGATAATAATTGCCTAGAGCACACATTGAGAAGAAATGTGAGGCAGTAAGCAGAGGCCAGCCTAAATAACAGAGCATGCAGTGAGCAATCAACACCACCTCCCGAGAGTGAAGGAACTGTGAGATGTATGCTGACCGTGCTATGACCAAATGGAATTCATGAAAAAATCTAATCTGCACTATGCACTACTCCCAATTTCTTGTCTCTCACCCTACTTAGGTACACACCTTCACATACGCAGTCACCTTCTGCATTCTACCATATATATCCTCAGAGTTGCAGTCTCTATATAGAGAGGCACAATGGAGACATTAAAAGATGTGGAAGGAAAGAGCTCTCTGCTTCAAATGCATTTCCTGCCTAAGTGGCTAATGAGTTTTTAGGAAGCCACAGAGCGTATTTCCCTGACATAGGGAGGAGATGGTACAGGTTGAAGATATTTCCTACATTTGAGTATGGCAGGTTTCTTATTTAAGACCCTGAGTATGCACAAATTTCTCCATCTACTCCCATTGACCTTCTTGTCTCAGAATAATCCATTATAATTCTGGAGACAGCTTACTCTCAGTCTTGGCTTTCTGTGTATCTCTGAGTTTTCATTGTGTTTTATTTTCTGGTTGGGATTATCTTCTTTTCCTCTCTTCTTCATCTTGCCCATCTAATCCACCAATAACTCCTTTTTAATTTATCAATTTTGCGATGGTTAAGTTCATGGGTCAACTTGGCCAGGTTATGGTGTTCTGTTGTTTGGTCAAACAATCACAAGACTGATTGTTCCTCTAACATTTTGTGGATTGAGAACATCAGTCAGTTGATTGTGTCTATGGCTGATTACACCTACAATCAACTGAGGAGTCTTCAACAAGAGAAGTCTCATCCAATCAGTAAGGCACTAAAAGGAGAAGTGATGATTTCAGCAGTCAGAAGAGAAAAATCCCATCTCTACTTCAGCCACCCAACTTCTCCTTTTATCATCAAAAACCTTCATCGGGGCCAGGCCACGGTGGCTCAGCAGGCAGAGTTCTCGCCTACCAGTGCCTACCCATACAAAAACAAAACAAAAAACAAAAACCTTCAGCAGAGTTCCCAGCTTGTGACCTGCCCTACATTATTTGGACTCACCCATCCCCACACTTATGTGAAGTAATTCTTATGGAAATCACATAATATTTACAGATATCTCCTGTTGGCTCTGCTTCCTAAAGAACCCTGGGTAATATAAACTTCAATAAAACATATGCACCTCTTTTCATATTAACTGCTACTATGCTAATCATAGCCAGTACCCCACAATCATCTCTAACCTGAGCTAACACTGTTCCTTCCTCACTAGTTTCCTTGCTTCCATTCTTTCCACTCCTTAATTTCTCTGTACATAAGTGCCAAAGTAACCTTTTTAAAACATAGAACACATAATATCATTCCCTAACACACACACGCACAGACAAGCTGCTTAAAACCTAAAAATCTTCCATTGCTTTCTACACTACTTAGAATAAAATCCAAATTCCTTAGCTTAGTGTACAAAACACTTCCTGTCAGACCCTCTGCCCTCATTTGTTTCACCCTCCCTCTCCCAGTTACTCCAAACTAGATATACTGGTTTGCTTTCTGTTACTGGAAAAGACTAAGCTCATTCTCTCAAAGATGTTTACATTGATTTTTGGCTTTCCCTGGGAAGAGCAGACCCTCACTGCACATGTTTGATTCTTGTCATACTTATCTCAACTTAAATGTTACACCTCCAAGATGCTTTCTCTAACCTCCCAATTAATTGAAAGGAATCACCAAGTTAATAGCTGCCCACACCCTATATCTATTATCTGATATTTTTCTGGTTTACTTATTTAAGTGTTTTTCACTTTCTGTCTTTCTCCACTAGATTTTTTTGCTCCATTAGAAAATCTCTTTTTCATCATTATATCCCAAGCATCTAGGACACTGTTTGCTGTGAAATAAGTGTTCAACCGATATTTTTGAATGACTGGATGGATAGATGGACAGATGGGTGGATTCATAAATGAATTCAGGAAAATCTACCTTGGGAAAGTCCAGCTAGATGCCATTTTAAAGCAAGTATAATATTCAGCTGAACCTTCTTGTGACATAATTACAACTTCTTGTTTTGGTTGGTTTTATACTATAAGTTTGCATTTCAG
Source organism: Myrmecophaga tridactyla (assembly GCA_004026745.1). Classification (NCBI taxonomy): domain Eukaryota; kingdom Metazoa; phylum Chordata; class Mammalia; order Pilosa; family Myrmecophagidae; genus Myrmecophaga; species Myrmecophaga tridactyla. The sequence goes on along the minus strand of PVIY010009838.1, from coordinate 66,612 downwards.
ATTTTATTATCAGGTGTATAACTGCTACACAAACTCCAATTTAAATTAAGTTTGAAACAAGTATTTTTTTCCATAAAGTATGCCATTCTGATAGCATGATCAGATAGCTCTGGGACAACTGAGAGGGAAAAAAAGATAACTAAATCTATGGAGGCATTAAACAATCAGCTTATATTTATTGTATATCTATTATGAGCCTAAGACTATTGCATATACAATGGAAAATACTACAAACCTAAAGACAATAGATAGAAGATAGATAGATAGGTAGATAGATAGATAGAGTGATCAATAGATCCCGACCTTCTAAAACTTGCAAGGTAGTTAGAGAGGAAAGATATAAACTGAGATAAAAATAGAATATTAAATTAAATTCCTAATAGAAGAGCAATGAGACCATAGAAATTGGTGTGGACTGGTTTGATAGAGAAAGGAAGAGATGATAGTGTTGCTGTGTTGATAGAGAGAAGTTAGTGAAATGGAGAGAAGATATTATATATGGGAGAAGTTTGTGGATAAAGACAAATACATCTTTCCGCTAAAACTCTGGGATTCAGGCAATTAAACAAAATTTACTTCATATTCTTTCAATTAATTTCATTCAATATAGATGGGGTAGTAGATCTTTCCAAACCCAAGGCACATCATTACTTCACTATTATTATCTCTTTTGACCAACTGTCCTTCCTTAAAAGTTGGCTGGGCCACCGTCCTCATTCCACAGTTGAGCTGTTTTAGGCACAAGATGAGGGCCTCTTCGTGTTTGATCTTGGCCTTTTCAGGTTTTGCTATAGGCAGGCCAAGCCAATGAGGCTTATTAGCTGCTATGTACTTGTCGGATGTGCTTCTGAGGTGGACAGCTATGAAGGGATGGTGTCTGAGTCCCTGCCAGGATCAGTTTTGAGAACTTAAGTACTACACTGACCCTCTCTGCATGGGGAAAAGGCTTGTGTAACATAGAGTAGCACAAATAGTTTTGGACTTAAAGTAAAAAAGCCTGGATTTAAACACTGTCTATGCTATATTCTAGCTGTATGCCATTGGCCAGGTCACTTTTCCTATATGAGCATCAGTTTCTTCTAAAAAATGGGTTACAGGATTGTTATTAGGCTCAAACCATGATGAGAAAAATACGTGCGGATAAGCACTTTATAATCTCAAAGCATGATATGTACATGTTAAACCACATGTACTGTAACTGAAGAATTTTTAACTCTCAAATTACTACTAAGGCTCAAATGTGGTTAGCAAAGTCAACCAGCCATGAACTTAAACTCCAAAGCTTCATAAAGTGAACCCTAATTACTTTACACTTTCTTTTCCATCTATGATTAGCATATGCAGATGGTCAGCAGTAATTCTGAACTTGCCATCTGGAAGTTTTTTGCCTATAGGCCTCTAATAAGTTCCTATGCTAGTAACTGCTATGCCCTTAGTAAAGGAACAGGAGATTCTTTGAAAATGAAAAGGGAAATGTGATTCATTTAATCTGGTATGTCTGGCATGTGTTTTCAGATGTGTGGAATATGCAGGACTTATAAAAGTGCAATTCTGTACTCGTGTAATTTCCAAGAAAACACTACTGAAAGACATACATAATCTCAACTTTCCAAAGCAAGTATTACAAATGACAAAGTATTTTATAAAAGGAGAGCAAGGACTTCAAATGATGTCAGGATAATAAAGCATTTAAATTGCTTTATTATCTGAATGGACATTTTATTGACTTTGAACAAAGAAACAACCAAAAGTCCTATTTTGTGCTTTGTAATTGTGGTACTTGTCTAAAAATCACCCTAGAGAAATTGCATGAACATCAGTTATAAATAAAAGGAAAATAAAAGGCATGGGCCCCCACATACACATTTTGCTAAGAATTCACATTATTAAAGTAGAACAGGGTGAAAATAGAGTAGTTATTATTCCTGAATAAAATTTAAGATTGAGTCCAAGCAAAATTTCATCTGAAAAACACTGTATTTCAGGGGGGACATTGAATTATTCAGGGACTGGGGCTCCATTTCTATGCTTTCTTAAAGCAGTATTTTTGAGTTATAGTTAAATATAAAATAAAATCATGTGGCCACCCCAGTGGTGTCCAGGAGAGCATGATCTCATATCTGACCTCCATGAAACAGATGACAAAATATTCTCCATAATGTTGGACAATGAACAGCAGCATCACAGACATGGACCAACATACAGACTGAGGCGGTGCCCACTCACAGAACAAATGATCTTCCAAAAAAATCTCATCTCAGTGATGTCATCAACATGGTGACGTAAGACATTACCCAAAAAACTTTCCCAACATAAGAGAACGAATCATACTTGCTTAGAACTCTGGAGAATGACAGAGACTGGAGGAGGTCTCTGCAAACACCGAATTGAAGAAAAAGAAAAAATATCAGGTAAGAAGCTTTGTCTCAGACCACTGTTTCCTACCCTTGAACACGCTCTGTCCCCTGCAGGTTGAGAGTTGCTCAGAGGCAGCAGCCCAGATCTCTCCCACCAGTTACCCAAATTGTAGAGGAATTCACAGCAGTAAAATAGAACTCCACATCTGTCCAGATACTGGGACCCAAGTCCACAGTCACCCAGGGCAGAATACAAGCCACTGCCAAGTGCTGCATAGATAAAAGGGCCACCAGGGGGTAGGGAAAAATTACATTAAAGCTACTAGAGCTTTATTCAGCAAAATGGTGGGGTACAAGATAAACATGCAAAAATCAGTAGTGTGTCTATACACTACTAATGAGGAACTTGGAGAGGAAATCAAGAAAAAACTTCCATTTACAATAGCAACTAAGAGAATCACATATATATGAAAAAATTTAGCCAAAGATGTTAAGGACTTGTATATAGAAATCTACAAAACATTGCTAAAATAAATCAAAGAAGACCTAAATCAGTGAAAGGATAGTCCTTGTTCATGGATTGGAAGACTAAATATCATTATGATGTCAATTCTTCCCAAAATGATTGAGAGATCCAATGCAATCCCAATTAAAATTCCAATAGCCTATTTTACAGAAATGGAAAAGCCAAATATCAAAAATATTTGAAAGGATAAGGGGTCCTGAATAGAGAAAAATCTCTTTTGAAAAATGAATGAAGTTGGAGAACTCATACTTCCTGACTTTAAAACATATCATGAAGTTACAGTGGTCAATACAGCATGGTTTTGGCAATATGGACAGATAAATTGGGAATTCCACTGGGAATTGAATTGAGAGTTTAAAAACAGGCCTTCATATTTATGGCAAACAGATTTTTGGCAAGGCTGCCAAGTCCATTCAATTTGGGAAGAAATGGTTCTGGAAGAATTGGATAGTATATGCAAAAGAATGAAAGATGACACCTATTTCACACCAAATAGAAAAAAATAATTCAAAATTGTTCAAAGACCTAAATATAAGAACCAGCACTAAAAAACTCCTAGAAAAACTGTAGGGAGGCATCTTCAGGATTTTGTGTTAGGCCATAGTTTCTTGGACTTTACTCCCAAAGCACAAATAATGAAAGAAAAAAAAATAGATAAATGAGACCTCCTCAAAATTAAAGACTTTTGTGCCTCCAAGCATTTTGTCTCAAAAGTAAAAGACAACTGACCCAATGAGAGAAAATATTTGGAAACCACATATCCGATAAGGGTTTAATATCCAAAATATATCAAGAAATCCTACAACTCAACAATAAAAGGACAAACAACCCTATTTAAAAATGGGCAAAAGACTTGACTAGACATTTCTCCAAAGAGAATATATGAATGGCTAATAAGCACATGAATAGATCCTCAACATCACTAGCTATCGGGGAAATTCAAATCAAAGCCTCAATGAGATATTTCGCACCCAATAGTATGGTTACTATTAAAAATAAAACAGAAAACTGCAAATGATGGAAAGTGATGGAGAAGATGTGAAGTAACATGAACACTTATTCATTGCTTGTGAGAATGTAAAGTGGTGCAGCTACTTTGGAAGACCACTTGGTAGTTCCTTGAAACACTGTGTAGAATTAGCATATGACTCTGCAATCCCACTACTAAGTATATACCTGGAAGAATTGAAAGCAGGGACTCGAGCAGATTCGAGAGAACTCAATGTTCAGAGTGGCATTTTTTACAACTGCCAAAAGATGGCAGCAACCCAAGTGTCCATTAACTAATGAATGGATAAAGAAAATATAACAAATAGCACAATCGCAAAAAAGTGCTATAATCAATTGTGACAAATATTCCACACCAATGCAAGGTGTTTTTGGTTGGGTGGTGTATGGGAATCCTGTATTTTATGTATGATTGTTCTATGAACCTACAACTTCTCTAATAAAAAAGTTGATTTTCCTCTTCAAAAATTAATATGATTATCTTCACTTTGAAAACCTAAGTTTGGGCAATACCTTCAAACACCAATGCCTAATTTAGTGTGGTTAAATTCTACAGTTTGTATTTGCACATAAACCATAAGGCAAGACCAAAGTATTGTCCCTAACCCTTCTAATTACTACCCCCACCAGACACACACAGACACACACACACTCTTTTTCTGTTTCACTTGTGACCCACTTACTTTAACATCAAATAAAAAGGGGAAATATATATATATATATTGAATATGTTCTCAACACCACAAAAGCCAGAGTGGACAAAAGATATTCAAAAAAGCCAGCTTTTTAAATATATACATATATCCTTAGAAATTTCTAAGAAGAAAGATAAATGTCCCACTGAATTCAGAGAAAATTGCCTAATTACCTATACCTTTTCTGAGGGCTTTTCTGCGTGCAGCCTTTCCCAGAAAGCAGATAACTCTTTGGGTGAGAAATACAGATAGCACCTTAAGAAGAAGCTAAAAAAAATTATCAACATTCTATGAAACAAAAATGTTTCTATTGTATTGCTAACCTTTCATTAAATTATCATGTAACAGTCTGGGTTAAGCAACCCCTTGGGAAGGCTTTGGAATGTTCCCTAGTATTTTATGAATCTTGTGCTGCAAAGATAGATTATGAAAGCAAGCAAGCTTGTAGCACACACCTGTCCAACTCTCCCACTTTTGAAAATGCTTTTTCCATCAGGTTCTCAGTTTATTTACAGGATGTGCCTTATTGTCTTCAAATGACAGATTTATGGAGCATCTCCCCACAATAATTGGTTCTTGTAGCACTGTTCCCACACCAATTCTCAGAATTTTCCTGCAGAGATATTCTTTCCTATGAAACAAAGCTGAAATGTGTTGAATTACACAAGAGGCTTTAAGGATCCAGAGTATGAAGCATACTTCAAGATAAGATTACAAGATGAGCCTCTTAAACTGTACTCTTTCATGAGTTTTGCAGTTTTTTACTTTATTAACCATCAAAATACTTGACACAATATCAAATTACTAAGTAATACAAGATCTCAGAAAAATGTTATTCATCACTAAGGGATCCCTTGTGTTGTTGTGTTCTTGTTTTCACTTTTGTTTTACTGAATACATGCTCTAGTACTAGTTATTAGGCAGCTGAGAAAAAGTACAAAAAAAGCTCTAAACTTGTCACTTTTCACTTTCCCTCCTAAAAGCCTTGCCTATTATAATGATTATCACTGGGCCAGGGGTACACATCAGAATCACTTGAGAACTTTTAAAGAATGCATATATCCAGTCCATATCTAGGACCTACTGCATTGGGAAGCTCTGGTATGTGGTTCAGATGTCTAGTATTTCAAAAGCACTAGAGGGTTAAGGATTACTAGCCTACTGGGTAGTATCTCAATTTTGTAATCTGGCCCAAATCGGCATGTCCAGTCTGACTATTGGCATCAGGACCCAATTACTCTGCTCTACCAGTCCTCAACCCACACAATCATCTGCTTCAATTACCTCGAACTTCTCAAGGACCTCTGAATGTGCAGGGTGTTTTAATTGTTTCATGATGTTATATGTTATGCCTTTTCCTAAGAAAGTTCTTAGCCTTATTTTCTCCTGGAAAACAACCACATAGCTCTCAAAGCCTGCTCAAATCTCTGTGAAGGCACACTTACTCAATTATGTTTTAGTGCTTTAGGAATGTCAGCTTTGTATTTACATGTTTGCTCTCCCCTTACTTCAGAAATTCCTTAGGGAAGAGAACAGAGAGCAACCACCTTTCCATTGAGGAAAATGTTTTTCAGAAAAGATGTTGGTGCTTGTTGGTTCTTGTGTCAGAGACCACCAGCAGATGGGAAGAGACAGATGAACAAGGCTAAATGTGAGTAAGACTTGGGGGCAAAGGATACAGAAACCTTTAGGATGCTTGGAACAGATGGTCTACCAGAGAAATTCATCTTCCTGGTCATCAGCTTCTTTATAAGTGATTGAGTTGCAGTAGAGCTTCTTCTTGTTTTAAAAAGATGATTGTATGATTTGAAAACAAGCTGAACTTGAATGTTTGCTAAAGGTTGAAACTTCTCAGCATGACATTCAAGGTCCTTCTCAATCTTTCCTTAAGCTTACCTTTCTATTCTGAAGTTCCATCATTCCTCCCTCAATGCCCAATACCAGATCTAAGTAGACCATGGTGCTAGGAAATATCTCTTGAATGAACAGAGTACCTCCCCATAAGATGGACAAAAACTTCAAGAAGAATCTGTGCCCATAGTAGAACATTTTAATCATTAGAGCCTTTCAACAAAGAAGTGTGTTGTCTTAGGAAAGACAAAGAAATGGCAAGTCTTCAAACAAGGTCAAGTGGCCACTCAATGGTGTTGTCAATACCTGATCCCCTCCTTTGGTAGAAGTTGGAACAAAATGGCCTTAGATTTCAACTCTATGCTGACTCTAACTGACCATATTTGAGTTAAGCTTATCCCTGAAGCCATTTCCAACAGAATCACATCCATAGAGAGATTGCAAGAGATGGATTCTCAAGTGCAAACTCCAAAAAGTAGACAGAAGCATGAATACATGCTAGAGGGAAGAAAAAAATGTTCACTACCAAGATGAGCTAGGAAATGAAATTGAGAAATGGTCAAATCATGGGGCAAGGAGTGCTTTTAAACCATGCTAAGCAGTTAGTACATTTTTCCCAGGAGCATGAAAAAGCCATTGAAATGTTTTAAGCAGAGGAGACGGATCCTCAACATTTCTTATTAAGAAAATCTCCTGGCAATTGCATAAAAGGGATCAAGGGCTCATTATAATAATATATGTATAAAGGAAAGGAGGGTGCTGCAAAAAAAAATGACTATTCCACCATGGAAATTACTACTGATTTGGCCCACATTTAGGTTATGGAAACCTTGGGTGCCTTGTAAATTCTACTAACTTTATAAATTGACTTGCATTTTTGTCCTCATTGGCATTAGCAGCAATATATGAAAAGCAGGTTACTTATCTTGGTTAAGTTTGGGTATAGAAAACCCAAAGTTCAAATCCTAACCTCTGACCAGTGTCCTTTTCTCTGGTAGACCCTCTGTTCCAAGCATCCTAAAGGTTTCTGTATCCTTTGTGCCCAAGTCTTACTCACACTTAGCCTTGTTCACCTGTCTCTTCCCATCTGCTGGTGGTCTCTGACACAAGAACCAACAAGAACCAACATCTTTTCTGAAAAACATTTTCCTCAATGGAAAGGTGGTTGCTCTCTGTTCTGTGTGCTCACGGTCCCTGCTTCAAGCCCTTTCTGATGACCGCCATTCCTAATTTAACACAATTTATCTATCAGGAACTATCTGCTAAAGAACAAAAAACAAATCTCAGAAGGAGCATGAATTAGCACACAGAGCACCAAGTTAAGAATCAGAATCCTACATTCTAGCTTTGTTTTATGCTACCATTACAAGGACTACCATGGGCAAGTCAATTCATCTTCCTGGTCATCAGCTTCTTTACAAGTGATTGAGTTGCAGTAGAGCTTCTTCTTGTTTTAAAAAGATGATCGTATGAATTTGAAAACAAGCTGAACTTGAATGTTTGCTGAAGGTTGAAACTTCTCAGCATGACATTCAAGGTCCTTCTCAATCTTTCCTTAAGCTCACCTTTCTATTCTGAAGTTCCATCATTCCTTATCATGCATCTTATTCTCAGCCATACTAAAGTAACAACAATCCCTTTCCCTGCTCCACTACTGTATTCTAGTGCCTATTTTTTTCTACCATGATAAACTTCTATTTATTCTTCAAAATATAAATCAATACTAGTTTCTCTGTGAAGTCATTTTTCTTTCCCTGTAGCTGAACTGTCACCCATCCTCTAAAAAAAATTAAGTGGTAAGGATGGAACGTCTTTTGAGAATGTCTTAGTATCTCTAACCAGTAATTTATGGCACTCACCACAAGATATAATAATAAAACAGTGGGTTACAGTATTTCTCAAACTGAGTTGCACATACATGCCTTCTGTGTTATATGCTATAATTTTAGGGAGTATACAACATCTCCCATCATAGCTGTGCTTTAAAATTTTTAAACCATATTTAAGAGTAAATCATTTACACTATATTAAGTAAATCATAATACTGAAGGTACACATGGTACACATATTTCACAACAGCATGAAATGCTGTAAGAATGACTGATATTCCATGATATTCCATGTGGGAGATCGGGTTTTGATTCCTGGTCCATGCACCCAAAAAAAAAAAAAAAAAAAGAGAATGACTGATGTTTGGAAACCCTGGCAAAATGGCAGGTTCATGGCAATTGGTCAGAATTCCTGAGTCAATGTAAGTGCTGATATAAGTTTTCTGGCCTCCCTAAACCACATGCGTTCCATATGAGATTTGTTTCATGTTAGCAAACTTGGAGGATGCTATTATCATTGTAAGTATATTTAGCCCACTATTGTGTGAGCAACTTAAGAAAACAATCTTGTTGACCCATTTTATGACTTCCTTTCGCAGATGCTAAAAAATAATAGGTGGTTAGTAGTTAGTTGAATGGATATTTGCTTTCATTGTTTGGGAAGAAATTCTTGAAAAATAGGCACATAAATCACATACATCTCATAGCAAACCCTGACTTCAACTTCTGATAAAATATCAAAAACTGCTTCTATCTTTGTTTCTATCTCAAACATAGAAATTCAATTTTTCCTTCTCACCGATTGCCTTTTCTGAAAACAAGGTACGAATATCATCATTCATTAAATGCACTCTATTCAAGCACTTACTAATTTTAAAGAGAAATTGACTTTTTAATGAGATTTGGGGCCCCAAAATAGTAGCGAATTATCCTGGTTTGGGATTATTTAGCTTGTTTAACAGCTATAGATTGCTTTTGTAAATTTCACACTTCACTTTCACTGACCCCTCACTTCAATAGAAATATGTTGGGGGAAATCATATAATGTAGAGCTGATTGTGTGAAGTTGTCAGATATTTTCTATCCTTCCTTGACTTGGACATGTCATTGCCCAGTTTCTTCCTGGGAAAGAAATAAACATGAGGCCTCAGCCAGCTCTTCCTGTATGCATTTTTTTCTACATAAGTGATTTCTGACACATTTCTAATATGGCCCCTTTTGCTAGTATTTCGAAGCACTTCGTGAAATGCACTCACTGAGCACTTACCCTGTAATACATACTCAATATACAGTGTTGGGCTCCTAAAACAAATATGCAAAAGGGTAGGATTCCATTTCCAAACAGGGATTGAAAATAGAAGGGAAATAAACTATGGTTCCATTAAGGTATAAGTTTCTTGAAGACAAAAATCAATTCTATTTGACTTTATATTACTATGGCTTAGCAAAGCAGTGTATGTATGTTAGACAAGCAGCAATTACTTGTTGAAATAAAGTTGACATTTGGTGAAGGTGTGCTTTGTTCCAGAATGAAGAAAGTACAAATTCATACGCATTATTTCATGTATACATTAAGGCATTTTTATGATAGGTATTACTAATTTTTCCCCATTTATCAATAAAGAAAGTAAAACCCATGGAAGAGAAATCATTTTAATGGTGTAGGGAATGGTGGGGCTTGGATGCAGACTGATGTCAAATTCTAGGGTCTTACAAACTCTCCATGCCAGATGTTAACAGGGATTTGACCACTAAAATAAAAACAAAAGCCTATAATTCTAAATAAAATGGAGAAAAAGATTCATCACAAGTCATAAATTGTAAAGAAATGAATTAGGATAGCTACTAGGTACTTTCTCATTGTTTTTTCCTTAGAAGACCCTCCAGAGTGCAGGAATATTCAAGAACTATTCAGGATTATTGACCAAATTCTTCTACTTCTTATTCGTAGCAGTCCAATACCCATCCATGAGAACTCTTCATCCCTGCCTCCTTCATGGCACATGGAGTCTTCTCTCTTCCCTCTCAAGCCACAAAATTCCCAGCTCACCTGTAGAGGACAGTTGGCTAGTCCCATTTTCTCCTTCTCAGTGTGTGTGAACAAAACACTCCCTCAGCACTTCCATGAAGTTCAATCATGTGTAACATGCCTTAAACTGGGGATGAGGAAATGCAAGGTGGGGTTAAGGAAACAGCTACGATCAGGCTCTAACATTCAACTTATGAAACTTGTGCAAGATACTGAAACTTGCTGAGCCTCAGTGCATCCTTCACCGATAAAGCGGCTGTAAGTATCACATCTGATGATTGTAAAGCCTCTTTCTAGCTCTAAAATCCTGAGGATATATCAGCCTGGCCATCGCCAGCCTCCTCCTCACCCTCCCCAGTGAGCTTCTCCCTGTTGGTTCCTCACAGATTACCAGCAGGGCTTGGCCTCCAGCCTGGCTACAGCCCCAGGGCCAAAGGACCCAGCCTCCACCTTCCTCTGTCTAGTGCATCCCTTAGTAGGAGCAGAGACTGCTCTGCTCTGCTCTGCTCTGCTGCACAGACCTGCACTTTGAATGACAGCTTCTTCAAGCCTAACATAATTTAATCATTTTTTGGCCTTAATTCAGCCCTGGTTAAGTGTTTCTCTAAGAGGAACACGTTCAAATAACAGGAGGAAAAGAAAAGGAAAAATCCAGCCCTACCAGGCCCACTGAAGTAGGTGACCTGGCGACTTCTAGCCACTGCAGAGAATTCCTTTGCTCACTAAATTAAGCCATCACGTGGGCACAGGCCTACCTCATCACAGCCGTCACCACAGCCAGGCTGTGTATTAAGTCTTCAATGGTACAGGTGCAGATGGAGATAGAAAATGTAAATCCTCCTTCTCTCTATTTCTTATTGCCCCAGTCTCCTCAACCCAGCTATCTTTCCTCCTGCCTCATCCTGTTTCTCTGCCTCCTTTCCTTTCTCTCTCTTTTCTTCATATCTTCCCTTCTTTTCAATCTTTCATTTCCTATTTATGCTTTCACTCTCCTCCAACTTTTCATTCCCCCTGAGCTATTTTCTCCCTCTCCACTCCTAGACACATCCACGGTTTCAGAAAACAATCCCTCCTGTCATTTCTTAGATCCAAGGCCCAGCTCAAGATTTAGGCTCTCCTCAAAATTCGCATTGACATCACCAACCTTCTTTGACGTTTCATTCCAGAGCTCTTATGGCCTGGACCATATACTTTGTCACCTGGCATTGTCATTTTGCACCTGCCTTTCTATTTACAGAAATACAGAATGGGAGAACAGTAAAATCAGAGACTATTTCAGTCCAGATGCCTAAAGAACTGTAACCTGAAGAAGGAATAAACTTAGGGTCTTAATTTTAAGCAAAATGTGCTCAATTTTTTTTAATCTGGTTTTCATGGCTCCTGAGGTATGTAAGTATATATTTCTTCCCTCTCCTCTCTTTCATTCTGTCTTTTCCTTTTCTTCTAATTTCACTGTCAAAGATTTAACATCACTTAGCTTGTTTATGATGTAGTATAATGATCAGTGAACCAGAATTCACTGATACATTAGTGGTACATGCATGAATAAATTTGTGAAAATCAAAAACAAACTTTGGAAAAGTTGTGTGCTGTGATAATAACTAATCAGCCAGCTGTGTCTGATTCACCTGCCCTGGTTGGACCTTACAGATATCCATGGAAATATTGCAACATGTAAATTATTTGTCCTTTCCGAAAAGTTACCCCGAGTAGTAGAAATTGGCTAATTTAAGGTGGAAAATGAAGGTGAATTAAGGGGAACACTGATTAAGATAATAACAAAATAAAAAACAAGAATACCAAGCTGAAAGGGAAGGATAATTTCTCCTACAACTTGTGCCCCTCTGCTTAAGAGACTAGAGTCTGAATTCCTGACCAAAGAAAGTGGCAGCAGGGCTGTCATCCCACAGAAAAGTAACTTTAGCCATGCGCCCCAAGCCTCTGTTACCCCAATTTCAGAAACAGCAATACCAAGTCATGTACAATAGCCAGGGATGGGAGGTAACTAGATTTTCCCCCCGTCTTGGGCCCCCACCATTGCTGGGACTTTGTCATTTCCTACTGAAGCCAATGGAAAGGGAAAGAGATCATGCCGTGGACAACCGGGTTTCTAAAATGCCTTGGCTTGAAAGTGGCATACTTCATCTCCACTTAGACCTCATCATAAAACCCAATCCTCAAGGTCACACCCAGAAAGGGGTGCTGGGAAATAAAATCTCTGGATCAGAGAACACTTCCTAAGTACAAGAACAGCTTAGTATGAAAGAATGGAGCCAGGGTCAGCAAGCAGTCTTTGCCACCGTCTGCTCTTGGCCATCAAACATTTGTGGGTTCCCTTCTCCATACAAGTAAAATGTTCACTTGCGAGGGAGGCAAGTCAAATTGGCATCCTGTCCCTACAACTGGTTCAAAGGCATATCTCTGCATAATACACAGAAGTCTTTATCAGATCCATATGTGATTCTCTGTGGCCCATCAACCTATGTATTAAAAAAATATATATTGGCACTGCTAAACCCAATGTAAAATGGTGGAATAGGATGAAATAAAATAGTGTTCAGGAATATTGTCAGATGGAAATTACATTTCAAATATTCACAATTCTGTTGTGAAAAATCAGGGCATCATGTTTTAGAAATGCTGGGGATTTCTATTCTTAGAATAATTTTTCACCTCTAAATCATGTTTTATCATTTATAAAGTATCTCCTTATATATTTTGTACTCGCTTCATTTGTTAATTGTCTAGGGGGAAAACTGCCCTATAAATTCCAAAATCTGGACATTGGTGATTTTTTGCACAACAGGCAGATCCTCATTCATTGATCATAATACTGGATCATAAAGCTAAGTGATATTAAATATTTGACACTGGAATGTGAAGAAAAGGAGAAGAAGAAAGAATGACAGAGAGAAGACAGAGGCAATATATAATTACAGAACCTTGGGATTCATGAAGATCAGAAAAATGTGCTGCTGAGGGGTTTTTGTGAATTGCCTTTACCATGTTCAAACCACACATTATCTGTTAAGATTTTAAGCACTGACACTCTAACAAACTGTCATTCTTACCCTCTTTACAAATAGGGGGAGCTTTTTAGAATCCCTTTAAGTGGCATAAATAGCAGGAGGGACCTAGGAGAAAATCAGCCATAAATGGATGGCCCTTGTTAATGAAGGGAAAGCGAGCTCCCCACCAGTCCGTTTCCAAGGCAACCTGAGGGACGGACAAGCACCATCTCTAGACTGTTCCCTATTATGGGGATTTTCTCCACAGCCCAGAAGAGGAAAGCAAAGATGATTGGAAAATCTTTCACCTGAGTACTGCTGGCACAGTTCACCAACGCAAGGAAATGGACAGAGAGCATACATGAAATGTCTCCGTCTGTAATGCTTGTGACTGCAAACCATACAGCCTCCAATGCATGTTTGACTAGGGAAGGAAAAAAATCACACACAAGGCTAGACATATCCAAAAGCTCTGATATGAAAAATACTTCTGTCTTTTCAGATGAACAGAAAGCATTCCCTTTCATCACTTATGAATCTTGGAATCACAGATTTTTTTTTTTTTTATATGTGCAAAGGGCCTTATAAACCATTGTTTCCAACCTTTTCATTGACACAAAGCCAAGAGAGGTAAAAAGGTCTTATCTTAGGTCAGTCTGTGAGTTGGTGGCTGAACTGAGCTGAGGATCCAGGCAGCAAGACTCTGGGTCTAATAATGCTCTTTGAAGACTGGCATTTAGAGAAGAAATATTAGAGAGAAATAACAGATGAAGAATCCAATGCCAGATTGAGAAGCACAGAGTTTCAGCAGCCAGTAATGTGGAATACTTGAAGATTACCAGTGAATTTCTCTGGCAACAATGGCATAAAATGCTTTCTAAGGCCAGAGGGGTAGAGACAGGGATAACCAATTAAATCACTGTAACGATTGTTAAGGAAAGAAATGACAAGGAGGTAAAATAAAGTGGTGTCTACAGGAATGAACACAAGTGGAAAAAATGAGAAATGCTACACAGGTATAATGGACCAAGCAAATTTATCTTCTCGTTTGTGCCTGTTGAGAATACAACTTTTTTTTTTTTTTAATGTTTAAGACCGATCATAGAAAGCCTGCTAGGGGAAATAATGTAATTTGACTGATGATTTTGCATAGTGAGTGACTTTAGTATCACTCAGCAGGAAGGCAGCTTGGAGGAAAAGTCTTTCAGTTCTTAAATATGTGAGGGCCTGATTCCTCATTCAAACCTCCCACCACCACCACGACGACCAATGCTTTCTGCATCGCAAAAATAACAAACAAAGCTAGGATTATAAGAAGAGATTTCAAAGAAGTGGAAATGAATCCGATAATCGTAGGGAGCTTCCTGGCTCATTACAAGCGCTTCCTCCTTGGCACAATTTTGCAAAATTTCAACCCAAATATTGTTTGCATCTTTCTTATTGAGCACCTCTCTATTCTTTCAATTACTCAACATGAAGTTTTTTCTACCAGTTACAGCCTGTCGAAATCCAAACATGGATTTGATCTTTGGAAATGGAAAGTTATGCTAATTACACCGAAAGAGGTTCAAGAGTTTGACATTCAAAGAATTTTCAAAGGTCTTAATAAAGAAAAAGAAGAATTGCAAATGCAAGGAAAGCCTGGGTTCAATTTACTTATTTCCTCATCATTCTGGATGTTGAATTTGCTATCACTGCTTAAGAAGTTTCAGTTAGAGAGAAATATTAAGTGAATTGCTCAATGCTACAGGAATATTTGCTTTCAGCATATCCCAACACAGTGGAAGGATCGAAGGGATGAGCCAGGATGCCCTAAATGTCCTTCAAGCATTATGAAATGTAAACCACTATAAGCTTGTTAAGGCTTCAAGTTCTAGTAACAGTGAGTCCCACACCATGGAAAAAGCTAAGGAATTCTTCATAAAGCTGCAGTTAAAAATGTAGGAAATGGAATGATCTGCTCCATTTGCAGCTCAAATATTTCCTAAAACTTCTCGTCTCTAAATCATCATCCCCTCTTTAAGCCTAACATATTTGCATGCTTTTTTCCCCCTAAGCCAATAAATGTACTACTTCCTCTACCAACTCCCCTTTATTAAAATTTGTTTAATACTATTTATTTATTATTGAATAATACTGTCAGTTGCTTAAAGCTAGTATGTTCCAGGTAATGTGCAAATCTATTTACGTGTTGTTTTAATCCCCAAAACAATGCATTACCTAAGAGGGTTTTGTTAAGTATTTCAGAAAAAGTGGTCAACGTTTCTAGTAAAAAAAAAAATAAATGGCTACTCTTTTAGCTTTTTCTCTTTCTTCATTTTTTTTTTACAGTCATTTTTTTTTTGGCTCCTTTATTGATATCTGACATCCAACAAATACTAGATATTGCTATCTCAACCTTAAAACAACATTTCTTTAATTAAAAAATAAAAGGAGAGGAGAGACAGGAGAAGGATTTTACCTTTTACCAAAACACCCCAGGGAAAACGTACTACTTTTTAAACATGATCAGTACTAGGCACATAAACTGCCTGAGTAACACTGCATTGTTTAGCCATGTAAAGAATCAGCTCTGAATAAAAAACAAGAGAATATGTTTTTCCAATTACTCAGGGAGGGAGAGTGACATTGAAAATGGTTGCTTCGATGCTAATGTTGTTAAACTGCCTTCCTTTAGAAGTGACCTGTTTGAATGCAGTGGCTGTCAGTTCACTTTCATCTTCCCCTGCCAACATTTATCTTGTCAGAACTCATCTAAACTGGCAGAATTGACACAGCAAGGGACAAGTAATTGAGAAAGAAGAGACAGTGCCCTTTTTGGAGAAACTGCGTGTCTGTGCTGAGGCCTGGACCGAAGAGTGGCCTGTGAATGCCAGCGGCTGGAATGTCTGATAAAAGCCCACTGCTCATGATCTGTCCATCCACAGGCCTCTCTAAATGAGTCAATGCTGGTGACATTCAGAAACCACAGCATCCAACTTCCTTTTCATCATTCCATTTAGTCTCTGTATGCATAGGGGAACTTATATTTTGAGTATTTCCTAGACAGTGCTAATTTGGGGATATCCCTTTTAATAAATGTAACATTTAATGTGATTTGATTTTTCACAACATTTGCGCCTTTATTTCTAATTGTTTATTATGTTTCCTATTACAAAATACCAAGTATAATAAATTTGGAAAATAAAGAAGAGCAGAAAGAAGAAATTTTTAAATCACTCCACATTCTACACCCCAGAAGCAATTACTTCTGGCATTACTTTTCAGAGTTTTATGCATAGATTTATTGATTCTTAATATGTATATCATCACACTATAATTTTGCCTCCTGTTCTTTTATTTTTCCATTATAATATAAATTTTTCACATTACAAATTCATTATAAACATTATTTTAATGACTATATAATTATGTCCCCTAATTTACTTAGCTATTATGCTATTGTTGGGCATTTAGACTGTTTCAAATTTTTCTCTGTTACATGTAATGTTGCAAAAAACACTTGTTCGCAAAGTGTATTCAGTACTTTGAATTATTTCTTAGGACAGATTTCCAGCAGGAAAATTACTAGGTCAAAGTATTCAAAATTTTCAATTAAACTGCATACATACTGCCAAACTGCTTGCCAAAAAGACTGTACAATGTAATTTTTAAACATTTATAGGATGTCTATGTTTTTAAACCTATGCTTTAAAATATATATTTTGTGTCAAATATGGATTCAGATCATTGTTTTGGAAAATATTATCACTCTGTCCATTGCATATATTGAGCCTAGATATGGTTTTTCTAAAGAAAAGCATTATCAATTAAGGTAGAAATGCTTTAATTAGGAAAACATGATCTTGGGTTTTATTGGTTTTGCTAGAGGTGTAACTGGGCACCTGACCTAATTACTTCAAGTAGATACTGTTAAAGCAAAACATTCCACTTCCTGAAAACTATCCACTTATTGGATCAATTTAGACTGATTGATCCAATCAATAAGTGGATCCATAGATTCTCCCACTCATTTGTTCAGTAAACAATTGTGGCACACCTATGCTCAGACATCATGCTGAGTGCTGTTAGAAATGAGCCATGAACACTAGGGTAACTTTCCAGTAACCTACAATCTCCAGATGGGTTCCTGGACCCGATAAGTCCTGAAACCTAAAGGGACCAGCCTTTCCAGAATATCAGCTAGTTCCATCTCCCTACCCCTTAATATTGATAGCCCTTCCAACATGAAAAAATTAGACAGACCATAGCCCAAATACCCCTAAAGAGTGGGAAAAAGATCAAAGGTGATGGTGGAGGTATAAGAGAAGGTAGAGTTTAACAAACGATTATGATTGCTGAATCATTATATTGATACTTCTCTTAATCTCCAATATCTTAGAGCAACTAGAAGTAAAAGCCTAAAATTGTGAAATTATAACCCATACCAAACTCCGAAATCTGTTCTACAAATAATTGTGGCACTGTGCTTTGAAATTTATTGCTTTTTCGTATATGTGTTATTTTTTTTTTTAAAAAAAGAAACAAAAAGTGATGATTAATATATATATATATATATGTATTCCTTCTAAACTCCAATGTTCTGGGGCAGCTAGAAGGAAAAGTCTGAGATGATGATATGGTAGCCCATGACACATTCTGGATCTGTCCTGTAACTACTTGTTGAAGAGCACTTTAAAACTATTGCTTTTTTCTTTCTTTGCCTTGTACATTTGTTATATTATAAATTTAAAAAAAGTTAAAAAAAAAAAAAAAACAAGCCGTGGTCATTCTTGTCAATCCATTGGGGAGATTGGACACACAGACAACAAAGCTCTTGGTGGGCTCCATGATGACAGCTCATTAAATGTTTGTGGAATGAAGGAGTTACTGAATACAGATATTCACAGTAGTAGAGTGATAACATCCATAAGAGGTTTCCTTTCATACATAGTCATTCACAGGTAGAATTCTTGATTCTATATGTGGTATTACAGAAAGCTTGAAAGGCACAGCTAAGAAAGTGTTATTTTCAGATAAAGAACAAAACGGCAATGGGCCATTCTTTGTCCGCGATTCTACTTCCTGACACTGAGAGATGCTACTTTTCAAAATCTGGGAAAGATTACATTGCTCGTCCTTCCTCTCCATTCCACACATATAGTTTCGCCATCATCTGGTATGAGGAGTCAAACATCTCTATAATGATCATTCCTCTGGGATATAGTTGAAACAAAAATATATTTTTCAACAGAAATTAAAATACCTCCATGTCCGAGTGAGGGTTGGCATGGAAGACCTAAAAATAGAACTACTCAGGCCTCTATTAATTCCAACATTGTTAGTTTCCTTTTGAGCTATGTTTATCCCACCAGGCTCAAATATGGAACCAGCTATCCCCTCTAATCTTCATTTCCTCTACATGAGTGGGACTAAAGAGCCAGACTTCTGTGTCAAGAAGGAATTCTCATTGGAACTTTGCAATGAGTCAAGCCACAATCCGATTTCCTCTTACTAAGCACATCGAAAGAGGGATACTGTATTTTCCATCCCCTCTTGCAGTTAGAGGATTCTGCATAATGTAATATGGGCAAAAAGATGGATACCACATCCAGGCCTGGTAATAAAATATGCCACACTACCTTCTATTTTCACTCTGAAAATATGCCAGTGGCAAAAAAGTGGAGGAAACCTAAACCTTTGAGATATCTGCTAGAAAGGAGGCCAGCAAGAGCCTCTAACTTGCACTGCACCGTGGCATGAGCGAGCATTAAACCTTTATTGAGTTTAAGGCATGATTTCCAGAAATTTTCCTTCCACTCCCCACAGCGGTTTAACTTCTGGAACTCAGTACATTGGAATACAGTATTAGTAAAACGAAAATGTAATATATGTGCACTTGGATAACCGTTTTAGATAATTGGTTAATAAAATTGATGTCAAAGGTTGGAAAGGTGGATACATGAGCTATGCAGTGGCAAATCACTTGGTCAACAATCTCTCTTGTGGTAACATGGAAAGCAGGCCATGTGCCAGCAATTAACTGTCTCTACAAGGCACTTCAAGAAAAAGGTGAGCTCAAGAAAGAATTATTCAAAATAGATATTTGAAATATCAAATATAGTAAACTATTAGTGGTAGAATCTACAGGCTAACATTATGTGTGTTCACTATAAAATTCTTTCAATTTTGCTCTATGTTAGAAAAAACTTAATGACAAAAATATTTTTAAAAGGAGAGAAGAAATTAACCAGTATGTAAAAGAAATGAAAGAGACTCAAAAGAATCCAAAATATCAGGGGATTGTAGGTTGGAAAAGCTAAGTGCTTCCATAACCTAAAACATGAGAGACAGAATTTTAAAAGGTTTTGAGTAGGGCGGGCCACAGTGGCTCAGCGGCAAGAAAGCTTGCCTGCCATGCCAGAGGACCCAGGTTCGATTCCTGGTGCCTGCCCATGTTAAAAAAAAAAAAGGTTTTGAGTAAAACACAGGAAAACTTCTCAGTTGAATATAATGACCCAGGGCAAAGATCAGATTAAAAATTTACCTTAGACTATTTTTGCAGTTAGCCTCCATGAAAAGGTATTAAATTGAAAGAAATACATGAGAGTAAAGGCAAAGAAAGGAAGCAGATTTGAGAACTATATCTTGGGGCGGAAATTGGGTGTACTTACTGATAAATGGTGCTTATTAGTAGCAAATAAATCAGAAACTAAATGTTTTAGGTAATTTCATTGAAAATAAATGACAAGCTCATTTATTGTAAGTATTTTATTGTTCAAGATTTACACAATAAATATTTCTGCTCCAGTCTTCTATCATAACAGGGAAGGTTTGGAAATTCTAGGGACCCCAATGAACCATCCTTCTCCACCACCATATGGCCATGGAGAATGGTGACAAGGAAGAGCCTTCCAGAAGGCAGAGCCAGGGCTGTGGAGAACAGTGAAGAAGGGAACTCTTTTTAGGGCACCTAAACAACCCCCCTCAAGGTGGCAGTTTTCCACAGTGTTGCCACAGAAGGAGTTCAGAATTGTTATGTAGTGTGATGACTGTGTGTCTCTCAGTCCTGCCCCTTCTGAAAGACAATATGCATTGTATTGATCCTGTCCTGTCTCTACCTCACCACTGTAAATGGCTTATGTTGGAGGCCGGGACAGACAATTTGCATTTTTAGTTTCTCTTTTACCAGATCAAGAAGAGCCCATCTGGACCTGATGGAAAGGACTGAGCATCACTCAATGATGGGATGGGAAATTGGGTTATTTACTTTGGGGAGGGGTTTAGTGTGTCTTATGAATAAAAGGAAAGTGAAATGGTGTCCAGAAGGAAAGATTGTGACAAAGCCTGGCTTGATGCCCTCCAAATTCCATGTTCCTTCTAGGCACCCAGCAAGATATTTCCAGGCCCCCTCCACAATAAGGTGGAGCCATATACCCAGGTTCTGGCTAATAGAATGTAGGTTGAAATAACAGATACCATTTCTAGACCTGGCCTACAGTCTCCTGCAAATCTTTCATATTCTTTCTTTCCTGTCCTGATGAACTCAGAGGCCGCATGTTGAAGGAAGCCATGTCACAGGATGGAAGACCAGATTCTTGAGTCATTGCTTGAAGGAGAACTGCTCAGAATATTCACCAATCCTGCACTGGAGTGTTCCCTGAGCAAACATGAAACCTCGCCTACATCAAGTCGCTTATATTACCATGTTCATTACCACAACTTTGCCTAGTACATAATGCAAGCCAAATAGTCCTTCCTTTAAGCTTACATTACATTCACCATGCTCTACAAATCCTTAGCTCTTCAGACATGCTCATACTATTTAACTTAATCATAAACATGTTTCTTGCCATGCTCCTCAATCCCATGTGAAAAGAACAAGCAGATTCTTGACCAAAAGGTGGAGGCGGGGGGGAATGCAACAAATTAGATTTCAAGTGGCTAAGAGATTTCAAATAGACATGACGAGGCTATTCTGGAGGGCAGTCTTATGCAAACTTCAGCTAGATATTGCTAAATGTCATGGTAGGCCATGCCCCCAAAAACAGTATTCCTGAAAACCCTAAAGAATACTCAGAGCTTTATCTGAGATTCTATTAAAGTTTCACTTACTAAGTTAATTTTACAGAAACTCAAAACTTCCAGGTGGTTCCTATGCCAGATAAGCCCTGAAACCCAGAGGTACTAGCGTCTCCAAGAACATCAACCGGTTGCATCTCCCTTACCCATAATGTCAACATTCTTTTTCAACATGAAGAAGTTAGAATGGCCATTGCCCAAATATCCCTCAAGAGTGGGAGAAGGATCAAATGAGAACGAGTTGCAACAAAGCAGATAGTATTTAACAGATGAGTATAACTACAAAATCCTTATACTGATGCTTCTCTTTAGTCTCCAGTGTATTAGAGCAGCTAGAAGGAAATACCTGAAATTGTGGAACTGTCGCCCATACCGTGCTTTGAAATTTATTTAAAACTACTTGTTTAAATGTACTTTGAAATTTACTGCTTTTTTGCATGTTATATTTCACAATAAAAAAATGTTTCAAAAACAAAGCATTGGCAATTTTTGAAATGTAGCCTCTCGCGTCTACATTTCAATATAAATCTATATAGAAATATAGGCCAAATTTTTTATACAGAAATGTATAGCTTTTTTTTTTAAATAAACTCTTTTGGGATGTTAAAAATAAAACAGGGCAGGCAGAATGACAGCCATGCTTCTGGTCTGACTTTACCCTCCAAGCAAATGCTTCAGCCCAGCATAACTCAAGTCAAAGGGACTTTATCTCCCAACAACCCTCGGAGGTCTTGTTACTGCCACTTTTTAGACTTGGAACCTAGAATTTGGGGTACTTAAATGTCTTGTATAAGATTCGTAGATATAAGGGGTAGAACCACGATTAAAATTCAGGTATACCTCAGTGTAAACTCAATGCTGGATTTCCTTCTGTGATCCTACAAGAGTCATGAATTTTCATGGATAATCTTTTACTGACAATGCCCGGGTGACCTCTATCTAAACCCCAGTTTCCTCCACCTCAGAGTATGTGACAATGATTACTGATGGCCTGTTGCCTCAGTTATACAACTGAACAAAAACCCAGACAATATTTTAAGTTTTTCAAATAAATGTCATTGGATATGTATATTTTTAATTGTATTTAACTTTGCTCTTTGGCTCCAAGTCAACTTCCTAAAAAGTAAAATATTAGACGTTAAACAAGATGAGTTAAAGTTCTTAGAAAAGAACATTTCAAAGCTTTAAAAGGACAGGAATTGTGTAAACAGAACCTGGAAGCAGCCGGCTACAATGCCATATTTGATTAATTAAATCCATAACATTCTCGAACAAGGTCTGACCCTTGTAGAAATTTACCAGAAAATGGAAAAGGGAGCCAGGGAGAGGATTTGCAATAAAGAAAAGAGGAAAATAATGCATTTGAAATCATAAAAGGTATTTTTCTTAACAATCTGGTCATTTTAAGCCAAACAACCCATATAACTGCCCAACAGTGTTTCTGAACCTAGTTTTGTTTCTATCAATACTGTTTTCCATGATATTTGGGGGCAAAGGTGTCTCTTCTGAAAATTATAATTTGGAGTAGACACTGGGAGTAGCCTCCATTTCCTCCTGGAATATTTTATATGTATTTCTAATTTGACCGTAACACTTTTCTATATAAATAATTAAATAGTATAATTTGTAAAATCACAAGGTTACACAAATGAAAGAACACACTTAACTTTCCATAAAATTCTATAAAATACTCCTTCACCAAGTTCCATCTTTATCTTAAATACACTTAATCTGTAAATATATCCCTTTGAGGTTCAGGGCGGAAGAAAAAAGCATGATTCAGAGTTATTTTCCCTGACCATTCTGGCAGAGACTTGCAGCGTGAATTTTTATTACTGGCCTTTAAAAAGAATAGCCAAAAATCTATTTGATATCCTTAACATCTAAAGTCCTTTGAAAACTTCTGCTTGTATTATTTGAATTAATAAGTCTCTGTGGCTTGAAATTCTATAAACTGGCTTTGTGTGATGTGTAGGAGTGCCACATTTCAGCAGGCCAGAATTTACTGTTCAGCAATACCATGAGGCATCAACAGGCGAGAACTGATGTTATTTATTGTATAGCCCATCTCAGATTAAGTCTAACCTTCTCTAGAAGTGACTTATTGGGTGGTGTGATGCTGGCTTAGTGGCAGAATTCTCGCCTGCCATGACGGAGACCCAGGTTTGATTCCCGGTGCCTGCCCATGCGAAAAAAAAAAAGGTGAGATTAATTAAATGTTGCTTTGAGAACCTATGCAAAACCTGGGCCATGCAGCAGATTTGTGCAGACCCAAGGTTAGGCCTTGAGAAGTTAAGGGCCTTTGTCTTTAAAATTCACTCCTATCTCCCTGAGTCAATTTCATTTCTTTCTTCAAACTGCATCTCACCTTCTGTTACTCTGAAGATATTAAAATGTATAATATTCTAGAAAGGAAAGATGGAGTCCTAGGCTGAGGAAGGACAGGAAACTGTCTGCTCTCTATGATTGTCAGTTTCTCTCTCCAACCACTCAGGCTCTGGTACTGGGGACTTCCCATGCTCAAAGAGATGATTTGGAGGCCCAATGTAGTGGTGTTTGAAGGAATAGGAGGAGAAATGGAAAAATCACAAAACAATAACTCGCATATAATGGTTGGAAGGAAGTAGAGGGAAAGGATGACCAGAAGCTCTGCTTTTGGATTCTTCCCAGAATTCGCTCCATTTGTGTCCTCCCTTGGCTGATTTTAATTTGTATCCTTCAGCTATAATAAAACTGTAATCGTAATTATAGTGTTTTCCTGAGTTTGATGAGCTGTTTTAGTGAATTAGTAAAACTGACAGTGGTGGGGTGGGATGAGATCCTGGATTTGTAGCTAGCTGGCCTGAAGCAAGGGTATTCTTGGGGATCCCTGAACTTGCAGCCAGTGTCCAAACTGAGGGCAGTCTTGTGGGGACTGTGTCATTAACACCAAATTTTGTCTTAATTCCCTTTTGTAATGTAGAAAATGTGCTTTTGCCGGCAACCCAGAAATTTTATCTCCAAGTACCCTTTAACATCAAAACTTATGCAAGGATGTTTAATGATTCATTATTTGTAATTAAAGAAAATTGGAAACCACATAAAATTCCATCACTGGAGGAATAGATGCATATTTTTTGGTATATCCATAAGATGACACAGTTAGTATGAAAAAACTACTTCTGTATTTAGCAACATGCAAGAATTGCAAAAAAAGTAAAGTGAAACATAAAGCAAGTTGCAGAATACATACACTATGATCCCATTATTACAAATTTTAAAACACAAAAAGCTATATTATATATTGATTATAGACACATATGTTCAGAAAATTTTTTAAAATAGATTGAACATTTACATTACCAAGTAAAGAGAGTGGATGTTTCTGAAAAGAAAGGAAGGAAAAGAAGGGACTGAGATGAAGAAGAGGAACAAACTGTCTTACTTTTAATCAGTAACTCAAGAAACTTCTTAGCTCAAGAAACCACTGGCAGCCACTGTTATATCCTCAGTCAGGTTATAATATTCCTCCTGAGCAAACTGACCCATCTTAAAGAAATGATAGAGATCCTGATTTTAGAAGCATCTCAACGAAATAGCCTCACAAGAACTGAACTCAGAAAAGTTCATCATCCAACAATCCCAACTATGCAAACAGAGCTTCTGTGGTAGTTAGGGTCAGTTATCAACTTGGCCAGGTGAAGGCACCTAGTTTTGTTGCTGCGGACATGAGCTAATGGTACGTGAACCTCATCTGTTGCTGATTACATCTGCAGTCGGCTAGGAGGCATGCCTGCTGCAATGAATGACATTTGACTTAATTGTCTGGTGCTTAAATGAGAGAGCTCAACGTAGCACAGCCCAAGCAGCTTGGCATACCTCATCTCAGCACTCACAGCTCAGCCCAGGC
>PVIY010009838.1:0-41259 GCA_004026745.1 Myrmecophaga tridactyla | reverse complement strand
AATGGGACAAATAGGCATCATGTGCCTCCTAATATGATGCACTGGGAAGAGCACGACACTTTTATTTTTTTACTCCACAAAAATATAACAATCAAACAAAATTGAAGGTAATCATGTAATTGGGAGGAAGCACAACATATAGGAAAAGCCCAAACAGAGTGGCATTCTGCAAAGCAAATTACCTAGACTCTCAAAAATATCAATATCATAAATGATGTAAGGAAAGGATAGGGAAGGGAAGGCAGAAGAAGAAATAAACAAAAAACAAAAAGCACATTAATAATAGTTCCACTGTGGTATATACATACGATGGACTATTATGCAACTGTAAGACAGAATAAAGTTATGAAGCATAGAACAACATGGATGGGCCTTGAGGACATTATACTGAATGAGATTAGCCAGAAACAAAAGGACAAATACTATATGGTCTCACTGATATGAACTAACACTAATGAATGAACTTGGAGAATTTCATCAGGAGATAGTAATAGGGTAGATATTGGGTGATTGGTAGATATTGGGTAATTAGAGCTGAAGGGATACAGATTGTGCAACAGGACTGATTGTAAAAATTCACATATGGATAGCATAATACTACTAAGTACACTGAATGAAGTGAGAATGATAGAGGAAGGAAGGCTGGGGGCACAAATGAACTCAGAAGGAAAGACAGACGATAAAGACTGAGATGGTATAATCTAGGAATGCCTAGAGTGTACAATGATAGTGAATAAATGCACAAATTAAAAACTGTTTTTGCATGAGAAAGAACAAAGGAATGTCAATATTGCAGGGTGTTGAGAATAGATAGTCATTCATATGTTAAAACTTCAACTTCTGTGCAAGACTAAAGCAAAAAAGTTTATTTGGTGCAATATTTATATTTTTACTAGTGCATCTCCTAATATAACTTATATGGACAGATTAATTGAACACCAGAAGTACATGGAACCTCGAATAGGGCATGAGATTTTGCAGGTTTGTCCAGTGTGATGCTCAATAAATCCCAGTGTGATTTGCACAGTGAATAAAGAAGTATTTGCCTTGTCCCCTTGGGGAAATGGTGATAAAGGGGGAAAATTCACATTTCCCATTTAGAGAGCTCATGATAATCTCAGAAGCAGTGGGGACAACCAAATCGATAGGCTAAGCCCTCAATCTTGGGGTTGCTTATCTGAAACTCATCCCCGCAAAGAATAGGCTAAGCCTACTTAAAATTAGGTCTAAAAGTCACCCCCAGAGAACCTCTTTTGTTGCTCAGATGTGGCCTCTCTCTCTCTCTCTCTCTCTCTCTCTCTCTCAGCCAACATGGCAAGCAAACTCACTGCCCTCCCCCTCTCTATATGGGACATGATTCTCAGTGGTGTAAACCTCCCTGGCAACATGGGTCAGATATCCTAGAATAAGCTGGAACTCAGCATCAAGGGATTGAGAAAACTTTCTTGACCAAAAGGGGGAAGAGAGAAACGAGACAATATAAACTGTCAGTGGCTGAGAGATTTCAAACAAAGTCGACAGACTATTCGGGAGGTTATTCTTACTCATTGTATAGGTATCCCCTTTTAAGTTTAAGGTGTATTAGAGAGGCTAGAGAGAAGTGCCTGAAACTGTAGAGCTGTGTTCCAGTAGCCATGTTTCTTGAAGATGATTGTGTAATGATATAGCTTCTGCAGTGTAACTGCGTGATTGTGAAAACCTTGTGTCTATACTCCTTTTATCTATGATATCAACAGATGGATTAAAAATAAATAAATAATAGGAGGAGCAAATGCTAAAATAAATTGAGTAGACTGAAATACTAGTGATCAATAAAAGGGAGTGATAAGGGGTATAGAAAAAAAATAGAGGGAACAAAGATTAAAATATATTGGGTAGATGGAAATACTAGTGGTCAATAAGAGGAAAGGGTAAGGGGTATGGTATATATGAGTGCTTTCTTTTTTCTTTTTATTTCTTTTTCTGGAGTGATGCATATGTTCTAAGAAATGATCATGGTGGTAAATATACAAGTATGTGATGATATTGTGAGCCATTGATTGTACACCAACTATGGAATGTTTGTATGTTAAGAATGTTCATGCTTGTTATGTTGTTTTGGTTTGTCAATGAAAATATATATATATGTATGAATAGCTCCAAAGTAATAGAAGCGAAAGAGAGATAGCAACTCAATGTCATACATGATCCTGGATTGGATCCCCAGATGTAAATTGATTAAATTAAAGAATATCTGTGTTCTTAGGAGATATATACCAAAGTATTTAGGAGTAAAGAGGCATGTGTGCAACTTATTTCTCAAATGGTTCACACAAGCATAATTAACTTGTTTGCATGTGCATATGTGTTTATGTAAGACAAGCAAAGAGAATAATAAAGTAAATGTGACAAAATGTAAATAATTAGGGCAGTGCACTGGTGGTTCAGTTGCAGAATTCTTGCCTGCTGTGCTAGAGACCTGGGTTTGATTCATCAAGCCTGCCCACGCCAAAAAGAAAAAAATGCAAACAATTGACAATCAGTGAATTTGGGTAAGGTATATATGAGAGTTCTTGGTACTATTCTTCCAATGTTTTTATATGTTTAAATTGATTTTAAAACATTAAACTAATAAAAGAAGCCATGAGAAAAATAACAGAAGCAATGCAGGGAACAGGAAAACATTGCTGAAAGCATAATTGACATTCTATGAGAGATCCAAGAAGATACAACATCCATGAAACTAGAACATGTATAAAAATGAAACATTGAGGGAACAATAGTAAACATTTCTAGGAGAGAAAATACATAGTTTCAGAAATGAAAAATTCAACCGAAGGGTTTAGAAGGTAAGTATGAAGAAATCACCCAGGAAATGTAGCAAAAACATAGTCCAGGAGTAAGTTCAAGATATAACTAATAAGAAATGGAGGCAAGAAGGTATGATAAAATGAATAGCTCAAAGACATTCCAAGTCCTGAACGATATAGTTGAACTTACTGAAAACTGCATCATGAATTTTCAGAACATTGAGTTCATGATGAAATCCTAAAACTTTCCTGAATTGTGGGGAGAGGGGAGAAACAGGCTCTTTAAAAGAATTAGAAATAAAATTTCACTGGGTTTTCTTTAAAACAACACTGGAAGATAGAAGAAGTATGATTTGTGTCTTCAAAATTTGGGGGAAATGATTTCCAAAACAGAATGCTATATTAAACAAGTGATCAAAGAAAGCACAAAGTCTTAAAAATTTACTCCAACGCACTCTTTCTTAAGAAGCTACTAGAGGAGTTGCTGTAGCAAAATAGTAAAGTAAACCAATGAAGACAACGGAGATGCAGAATAACACTGAGGTGAAGGATGCTACTGAAGGAGGACACACATGGAGACAAAGTGTGCAGCCATCCTAGGGAGTATTCAGTCTAGAAAGGATCAGGAGGAGAGGGCTCTACAAGGAATGCCTCCAACACAGCAATGAAGATGATAAGGACACCTCGTGTGCTTACATGGATCTAGAGATTTCTGTTCTGGAAAACAGCTCGGAGCTGAATTAGTGACTGATATATAGACAACCAAGAAAATGAAAGAAATAAAGGAAAATTACTATTTCTGTGGGTATCATAAAAGACAGAAAATGTGATCAGTACAATACATAGCTTACATAGTTCAGCTGTGAATAATATAGATATAATAATGTAAACACTAAATATTGGTTTAATTAAAATGGATATTCAAGTACATCGGGAGGGTAAGACGGTGGGGGAAGAAGGCACAAGAAACTACCTCCTGTGTTCTGTAGTGCAGATCGCTAGGCAATATTTAACACTAGGAAAATTAATATTGACACATCATTTTAGAAATACTGGGTGCAAATATTAAAATGAAAATCTGAATGTGAACGTCTCTGGGAAGCTGAAATCAGAGAGCATTTGCTTTTTTTTAACGTATTGCCTAAATTTTAGACAATAGAAAGTAACCACTCAGCTAAAACTACACAAATAAAATCAAAAGGTCAGACTAAGAAAAGAGAGTGGAAGAGAATACAATGAAATATCTGTGAGTTTTTGTTCTGATCCTACATATACAATACAGCGATCTGGCAAAGAAAATCTAGGCAGACAGATGAAATATTATTTTGCACATACATCTGTTTTGATTTTCTTGTTTGATGGTTTCCCTGAAATGTACTTTGCATTATTAAATGCCATAATTGCAATCTGGTCTTACTGCTCCATAACCTACTTCTCGGAGAAAAAGTTCCTCCTAATCTCACTCAAGTACAAGAAACTGGCTCTTCAGTATATGTGTGAAAGAGGGGTTCTCGATGTCTATAGAAAGGACCTCCTCAAAGGAATATTTCTTGGTAATTTGTTTAAAGAAGCAACATGTTAGGTAATCAACGGATGGAAATAACCTACCAGGCACAATAAAGTTAAGAGCCCTCAAAAGCAAAATTCTGAAAGAGAATTTCCTCTCCTACAAATAAGAAAAGGGGCCCCAGCAAGTTGAAATCAGTTATCCAGTGTTCAGCACGGTTTATCTTCATAGCCGGTAGGAGAGAGAAACCTGTCTTTCTGAGTCCTGCTCAGGCTACTATGAAGAGTTTTAATCTTCTTTTAAGCAGAAAATGTCATATATAGAGGCAAAAATGCTGAAAAGTGAAATTCCCGTGTATGCATGACAATGGAAAATTAGTAATATGATCAAATGTGAGGCAGAGAAACTTGGGACTCGGGGCAGGATTATTTAAAGGCATGCTAATTAAGGACTTACAACCTTGGAAATACAGGCAAATATGTTCTGGATGTATTATGGTTACCCGCATCTCTGGAACCATGTGATTCCACCTCATTTTGAGTCTCTGTACGAGGAAGCACATGTAGGAAGTATCACTTGATGGAAAATGTTCTACATTAAATGAATGATGTACAAATGGGGCCTGACACTTTTAAGGAATAGTTTTTGTAAATTAGGCCACATTGCTCTTATAATGAAATAAACATGATTTTTGTTTTTTATTTAGGAAAAAAATTATCACTGATAAATGTCACTCAAGTTTCTTAACAAACAAAACTTTTGGCAGGAAAGTTTATGGGACTTTATGTCTATAGGACTGAGCATTCAAGGATCTTTCTAACAAAGGCCGCTGCCTGTAATAAAGGCAGCCTACCCATTAAGTCCACAACCTGTCTGCCAAGATTTTATAGCCTTAATGGTGTATCTGGATACATACTCTTATAGTTGGTTTGTAATTTGGTTATATATACCACTAATAATTTTTGAACACATGTAATATACCAAGCAATTTTTCAAGCCCTGGCTAATTGGTGAGGAAACAGCCAACCAGGATCCATGAAAGTTAAATCATATGCAAAGCTCCTGTCGAAGAGAAGAGTCAGCACATTAAGGGGACTAAAAGATCAAGGTGATCACAGCAGAGAAAAATGAAGGGCATGTATTAAGATAAGGGAGAAAAAGTAAGGAAGAGATGTATAATTAAGGGTCTTAGAGAAAAATACCCAACAAGGCCAGCTATAGTTTTATGGAAGACAAATTCTCCCTTGGCAAGGTGTATTTATTCCGTACAGTGGTATGTGGAAGCTTCTTTTCCTGAAAGGCCAAAAACGTGAAATAAAAAGGATATAATCGGGCGGCTGCCGTGGCTCAGCAGGCAGAGCTCTGACCTGCCATGCTGGAGGTCTGGAGTTCGATCCCCGGTGCCTCCTGCCCATATGCAAATTTAAAAAAAAAAAAAGGATATAATCTTCTTTTGGGAGGCTTGTACAGGTTTGTATAATCAGCAAGGGCATTAAAACAGCTAAGATGTTAGTAACAAAGTAAAAGGTGGGAAAAGCCATAGAGAAATAAAGTACCAGAAGGATTCAAGGAGCAGTGGTGATCTTTTATTCCTACCTCTATCCCCAGTGAAAAGCACAGTTCCCACTACATGGCAGACATTTAGTCAAATTAAGTTAATAAATGAATGGAGGATGATCATTATTGGGAAATCAGGAATGATTTCCTGGAGATTCTATGATGTGAGTCTTTAAGGATGGGTGAAATTTGACTTGTTAGTTTTACTAATAGAAAAAGGAGAGGAATGAGAGTGGTGCAAATAATGACAGCAGAGGACATTAAGCTAACGGGTCATTTTAAGGACTGAATTGGAAGAAAAACAGGTGGGTTAACAGGGTGGCTGTTTTAGCTCCAGCATTTTAAGCTGACATGATGATATAGATGAACTTATTGGTGTGCTCTTGTAAGGATCATTTATTTAGGAAGGTCCATGTAATGGCCCATCATAAAGGCCTGCTGTCATATGTGGCCCCAAAACTCCAAATTATTCCCTATTCTGATCCTCCTAACCTCACTCGTTCTCTTACAGATCCTTGCTCACAACAAGGTGATGGCTCTCCAGGTAAAAGATGCTATGTGCTTAATCGGGTAAGCTCTTCCCATATAATCTTCATAGGAATACCTGGAGTCTGTAGTTGAATACTAAGCTGTGTATGCAAAGCAGTAAAACCATGAAGCCAGGAAAAGAATTACTCAGAATCTGCATACTGAAAAATTCCCCAAACTCATACAAGGCTGAGAGACAGACAAACTCCATACAACCAGAGAGGAATGACTCAGAAAATACCCAGACATGCAATAGAAACACTAGAAGGGTCACAGCTGAGTAGTAGGGCTAAACTTGTCCTAGAACAAAGGCCACTTCAGGGGCAATCTCACATATAGTGAAAATAAACCTTGAAATTATCGAGTTGATCTGCATAGAATTTAACCGCCAACCAAAACAGAATTCAATACTCCTTGAAGGAAGATAAGAAAATCCAGACATTGACAATTTAGCATTCCCAATATCTAGAATCCAAATAAAAACACCAGGAATGAGAAGAAGCAGGAAAATGTGACTTTCAGCCAGGAAAAAAAAAATCTGTGAGTCAAAACAGATTTGAAAATGACAGAGATGATGACTTTTTCACACAGGACTTTGAAACAGTTGTTATAAATATACACAAGGATTTATAGGGAAACACAAACATGATGAGAAGAGAATTTAAAGCTATAACAAGGAAAAAAGAAATTCTAGAATTTAACATATACCTTTAATAAGATCGTCACTTAATGGAATTAACAGCAGATTAGACAATGCAAAAGAAAAGATCAGTGAACTTGAATACATAGGCAGAAAAAATATCCAAATAGAAGCACTTGTAGAAAGAAAAAAGACTTAAAAAAGTAAAATAATAGAACATTAGTGTCTTATAGGAGACCATCAAGCAGTATAACATGCTAATTTGTAATTCCAGAAGGAGCTGCATTGGATAGGGGGAAAAAAAACCTTTCTTTTTCAGAATAGTTTATATTTTTTTCCTGTATTTCATTAAAACTGTAAACTCATAGGACCAAAAAAACTGAAAGAACCCAAGTATGATAAACAAGCAAACAAACAAGGCACACCAAAGCACATCAAAACCAATTGATTAAAAATAATAATTAAAAGAAAATCTTAAAAGTAACCAAAAACACATCAATGAGTGAAAGTGGAATATGACTCCCAGGGATGAGCTTGGCCCTGGCACCATGGGAGCAACAATACCTTCCTGACCAAAAGAGTGAAAAAAATTGTAACAAATAAGGTATAGTGGCTGAGAGAGTTCAAATAGAGTTGAGAGGCTACTCTGGAGGCTACTTTTACACAGCTTCGGCTAGATACTGCTATTATCATGGTTTGCCAAACCCCAACCAAAACCATTCCTGCCAACCCCAAAGAACACCTATAGCTCTATCTGAGATTCTACAAAGGTTCCATGCACTATGATTACAGAACCTGGGCTATCTCACTTTGTTATAAGGATGTGTGAAAGTATCCCTTCATCTTTTATGATATTTGCAAATCAAAATTCACTTGAAGCAAAAATGATTGTCTATGTTTAAACTCTTACTAAAATTTCTAATAAAATTATTTTTCATCTTTGGGTATTTATGTGACACCTGACACTCAGACTTAGAGCTCTGAAGCTATGAAAGTCAGTACTACTCCATACAGGAACTGTTTAAAAAGTTGAAAAGAGGATTGGACTTTAACTGGAGATATGAATGAAGCTGACCTGGATAGGACTAAAGTAAATCAGAATACAGGATAAAGGATTATATCATCCATATTTTAAAACTTCAACTTCTGTGTGAGACCAAAGGGAAAGATGTTCATTTGGTGCAAAATATATATTTTGGGTAGTGCATTACCTAATTTAACTTGTATGGTCAGTTCAGCTGAATACCATACATACATAGATTCTTGAATAGGGCATGAGATCTTGTTGGTTTGTCCAGATTAGTGTGATGCCCTGATAAATCCCAGAGTAATTTGGATAGTGAATAAAGAATAATTTGTAAAGTCCTCTTGAGGGACAGGGGAGAAAGGAGGAAATATTCAACTTCCCCTTTGGAGAATTTCTGATATTCTTGCAAGCAGTGGGGATAACCAAATCACTAGGCTAAGCCCTCGATCTTGAAGTTCACACCTATGAAACTTATTCCTGCAAAGTGTAGGCTAAGCCTACTTAAAATTATGCCTAAGAGTCACCCCAGAGAACCTCTTTTGTTACTCAGACACGGCATCTCTCTCTAAGCCAACTTAGCAGGGGAACTCACTGCCCTCCCCACTTACATGGGACATGACTCCCAGGGGTGTAAATCTCCTGGGCAATGTGAGACAGAACTCCCAGGATGAACCAGGACCAGGCATCATATGATTAAGAAAACCTTCTTGACCAAAACAGGGAAGAGAAAAATGAGATAAAATAAAGTTTCAGTGGCTGAGAGATTTCAGAGTTAAGAGGCTATCCCAGAGGTTATTCTTATACATAATATAGATATCCCTCTTTAGTTTATCATGTATTGGAGTGGTTGGAGGGAAGTACCTGCTGTGTTCCAGTAGCCTTGAATCTTTTTTTTTTAATTTAATTTATTTGGTATTATCAAACCAAAACAACATACAAACATGAACATTCTTTTTTTTGTTTTTTTGGTTTTTTTTGCACAATCAGGCACCAGGAATCATGCCGGGTTTCCGCCATGGCAGGGGAGAATTCTGCCTGCTGAGCCACGATGGCCTACCCCAAACATGAACATTCTTAACATACAAACATTTCATATATGGTGTACAATCAGTGGCTCACAATATCATCACATAGTAGAATATTCATCATCATGATCATTTTTTTTAAATATTTGCATCACTCCAGAAAAAGAAATAAAAAAAAAGAAAAAACTCACACATACCATACCCCTTACCCCTCCTTCTCATTGACCACTAGTATTCCCAACTACTGAATAGATTTTAGCCTTTGTTCCCCCTATTTTTTTTCTATACCACCTACCGCTCCCTTTCATTGTTCACCAGTATTTCAATTTTCTCAATTTATCTTAACACTTGCTCCCCCTATTATTTATTTATTTTTAGTCCATATTTTTTACTCATCTGCCAATATCATAGATAAAAGGAGCATCAGACACACGGTTTTCATAATCACTTAGTCACATCGCAAAAGCTATATCATCATACATTCATCTTCAAGAAACATGACTCCTCGAACACAACTCTACAGTTTCAAGCATTTCCCTCTTGCCTCTCTAATACACCTTAAACTAAAAAGGTGATATATATAAAATGCCTACAAATAATCTCCAGGATAGCTTCTCAACTCTGTTTGAAATCTCTCAGCCGCTGACACTTTATTTTGTCTCATTTCTCTTTTCTCCCTTTCAGTTGAGAAGGGTTTCCCAATCCCTTGATATTGAGTCCCAACTCATTCTAGGATTTCTGTCCCACATTGCCAGGGAGGTTTACATCCCTGGGAGTCATGTCCCATGTAGAGAGGGGGAGGGCAGTGAGTTTGCTTGCCGTGTTGGCTGAGAGAGAGATAGGCCACATCTAAGCAACAAAATAGGTTCTCTGGGGGTGACTCTTAGGCCTAATTTTAAGTAGGCTTAGTCTGTCCTTTGCGGGGATAAGGTCATATGAACAAACCCCAAGACTGAGGGCTTGGCCTATTGATTTGGTTGTCCCCACCGTTTGCGAGGATATCAGGAATTCTCCAAATGGGGAAGCTGAATTTTCCTCCTTTCTCGCCATTCCCCCAGGGGGGACTTTGCAAATACTTTTTTATTCACTGTTCAAATCACTCTGGACAAACCTATAAAATCTCATGCCCTATTCAAGGTTCCATGTACTTATAATGTTCAATTAAACTGTCCATATCAGTGATATCAGAAAATACACTAGTCAAAATATAAATGTTGTACCAAATAAACATTTTTTGCTTTAGTCTCACACATAAGTTAAAGTTTTAAGATATGAATTACCATCTATTTTCAAAACCTTGCAATATGACATTCCTTTGTTCTTCCTCATGCAAAAACAGTTTTTAATTTGTACATTTAGTCACTATCATTGTACACTCCAAGCATTCCTAGATTACACCATCTCAGTCTTTATCATCTATCTTTCCTTCTGGTTTCACTTGTGCCCCCAGACCTCCTCCTGCTATCATTTTTAAAGTCAGCTTCATTCAGTGTACTAATGTTATTGTGCTACAATTAGATAGTATTGGGCTATCCATTTCTGAATTTTTACAATCAGTCCTGTTGCACAATCTGCATCCTTCAGCTCCAAATACCCAAAATCTACCCTATTTCAATCTCCTGATGACCTCTGTTCTTAACTGAAATTCTCCAAGTTCATTCATTAATGTTAGTTCACATCAGTGAGACCATACAGTATTCGTCCTTTTGTTTCTGGCTAATCTCACTCAGCATAATGTCCTCAAGGTCCATCCATGTTGTTACATGCTTCATGACTTTATTCTGTCTTACAGCTGCATACTATTCCATCGTATGTATATACCACAGCTTGTTTAGCCACTTGTCTGTTGATGAACATCTTGTCTTTTCCCATCTCTTGGCAATTGTAAATAATGTTGCTATAAATATTGGTGTGCAAATGTCCTTTTGTGTTCTTGCCCTCATGCCCTCTGAATAGATACCTAGCAATGGTATGCTGGATCTTTTGGCAATTCTATACTTAGCTTCCTGAG
Organism: Myrmecophaga tridactyla; assembly: GCA_004026745.1. Lineage (NCBI taxonomy): Eukaryota > Metazoa > Chordata > Mammalia > Pilosa > Myrmecophagidae > Myrmecophaga > Myrmecophaga tridactyla. Next base: position 30,175 of record PVIY010009838.1, on the reverse strand, counting down.
GAACTGCCAAACTGCCTTCCACAGTGGTTGTACCATTTTATATTCCCACCAACAGTGATAAGTGTTAGTAGCCTTGATTCTTGAAGACAATTGTAAAACTATAGTTTTTACAATGTGACTATGCGATTGTGAAAATCTTGTGTCTGATGTTCCTTTTATCCAGGGAATGGACAGCTGAGTAATATAATATGGATAAAAAAATAAATAATATGGGGATAAGGGGTGAAATAAATTGAATAGATTAAAATACTAATGGTCAATGAAGGGGAATGGGAAGGGGTATGGGATGTATGAATTTTTTTCTTTTTTCTTTTTTATCTTTTTCTGGAATGATGCAAATATTCTAAAACTAATCATGGTGATGAATATACAACTATGTGATGATATTGTGAGCCACTGATTGTACACCATGTATGGACTGTATGTGTGTGAAGATTTGTCAATAAAAATATATTTTTTAAAATTGTCTTTCACTATCCCTTTATTCTTACCTTTGTAAATTCTAGTTTTTGATTTAAAATATATATATATTTTTTTTTTAACAGTTCTTTGGGCTCAGATGATAAATGATAATGACTGTTTTTCCTTATGCTTGCAGGGTTTAAGACCATTCTGGTACCCCACATAAAATCACTTCAACAGAGAAATATATTCCATAGCCAAAGATATAAAGTAATGGGTCAATGTCCATGGGATTCACTAGAATTACCACATTCTCCTGCAAAAGTTGTGTTTATAAAACTACAATGAACTATTGAAGTTGGAAACCTTGTGAACTTGGAGAGGGTCTCTCCCACGATAGAGCCATTCCTCCCTTATCCAAGACACATGGCCCTGGAAACCCATGAGTAGAGAGAGAAAAGGAGCCTCTCATTATTACACTCAATGACATATTCAATAATGCACTCATAGTTTACTTCTGATTCTGTGTCACTAGGCTTTGCTGATTTCAAAGTTTTAGTGCCCAAGGGAGGAATAATTCTACAACGGAAAACAATACTTTTTCTAATGAATTTTTAGTAGGCCATTTGGGGGTCCTTAGAGCCCTGGATGAACAGCAAAAATGTTACATGACTGTGTTTGCTGGGTGATTAATCCAGACTATCAATCCCTTATCCTTTCAATAGCTTCCTTTTCTGTTTATACCAGAGTTGTTTTCTGCCCCCTTTTAATTAGGAACCATAACTGATATAATCTGGCAAAAACAAATTCACTTCCCAGTATTGGCTGCCATTCCATCAGCAACTAAGAAATGACAATTAAAATATGGTCACAGACCTATGCTTTTACAACATAATATATACCCTATATGTCTTTTATAAGCATGTCATTTAAAAAATCTGAGCCCAACTCTTAATTTTGCATTTTCTATATTTATTTTAAGCCAAGGTATTTTAGTTCACTCTTACCTCTTTCTCCACTAAAAGGAAATGAAATTCTTTTTTTCTTCCTTACTTCTAAGTACTTTTCCTCTTGTTTGTATCTTTCAAATCGATTCCCCTAATCAATTGATTATATAAACAGTTTTAATTTCTATGTATATTGATTTCTTTTATCAATCTTCAACCTATTGATTGTACCATTTGAGCAACTGAATAAGTAACAGCATCACCTGCCATCTTCCACACTTGAGCATTTTTGCTTGAAAGAGAAGAATGCAGATATTTTTTGTTCTCTCAATGATTCCAACTTAAATGCCACATTGGATATGCATATCAATAAACATTATAAAAATCTTTCTTATTTCTGTTTTCTAGGCTGTCTCCAGAGCTCTGAGGCCCAAATAGCCTGCAAACTAAGCAAAAATAATTTGTTATTTACACAGCACTTTTCATTTTCTAAATAGCAGCCTCAATATTTAACCTTTTATCTACCTCCATCATAACATTTCACATTGTACTATTTACTTGTCCTTTTATTCCATTATACCAAAAGCTCTTTAAGAAGCTGTACAGTGAATTTTGAAGAAAAAAAAAAGAAGAAGAGAGCGAGAGAAATAAGGAAAGCAAGAATGGAAAGAGAAAGAAATTATGTATAAGAAATATTTGGCATCTACAGTGATCCAGTTATTTCCAAGAGCATTTAAGAGCTCTTAAATATGAACTCTTAAACACTTTTATTTTAATGCTTTCATTCTTCTTCTCTTCTCCCAAATAGCACTCCTTTAAAGAAACATTGGACAGGTTTTAAGAGAATATCAGGACGGGCCACGGTGGCTCCATGGCAGCATTCTCACCTGCCATGCCAGAGACCCGGGTTTGATTCCCAGTGCCTGCCCATGCAAAAATAAATAAATAAATAAAAGAGAGAGAGAGAGAGAATATCAGTTTTCAGGGGTGCAAATTATCAGCACTTATCTCTATCTAGTCCTGGCACTGAGTTCTCTACAGAATACAGGTCAAGAATTCACCGGAAATGGCCACTCCATCTGTGCTTGGGAACCCCAGAGACTATCTCCTTTGTGTTCTCAGGAGCTGGTTCTTCTAGCAGGACCACTCTTGGATGCAAACTGCCTCTATACTTAAGGGTCAACAGTGACAGCCTAAAGGTCAACATTTTGTTGGGGTATCTAGACATGGAAGCAGACAGCTATACTATCATGTACACACTGCAAAGAGATATGGACAATATGTTGAGGGAACATAGAGGAGGGGCCTGAAACTAAAGTCTGAAAACTATGACATATTTCAGGGTAGCCAGAGATTTAACTAGTCTACATGTAACAGTCTCATAAATTTCTGAATTATTCTAGAGCAGTATTTTCCAAACTGACTCTTACCCGATGGGTCAAGAAATCAATTTATTGGATCATGACCAGCATTCTTAAAGAGTAGAATATAAGAGAATAGAATAAAAAAGAAAATATGAGAGTATATCATAAAAAGAAAGAGATGTGCATTGTGGGAGCATATATCTGTATTTGTGAATGATGGGTTAAAATGCAAAATTCTTCTAACTCTGGTGTCAAAATAGGTATGTTTTCCAATGTTTCAAGAGAACACTGTGGCTAACCCTGGACCTAAACAATTGCCGTGAGGCTATCAGAACTCCTGAGACCTGGTTCCATCTCTGAGGCCAATTGCTGAGCTTCAGGACTGGCTGCAAAAAGAAAGGGCAGCAGAGTTGCCATGGAACACTCCATCTTTCACTCCCTTTCCTTGTGCCTCCCACCATCTTCCATCAACTTTTCCTGGCTGCCCTATCCCACAGAAATGCTGTTTGAACTGACATGGCATTGCTTTATGCCTCACAGAGAATTTATCGAGACTGGTGAGGTCTGAGTTTTACATTCCAGAGAAGAGCCCTTTGTCTTAAGAGACAATTTCACTGGGAACAAAGCTTGCATATCAGAATAATTTTATGTTTTTTCCAGCTAGAAACGATCTTAAAGTCAAGAAGTGATCTTTCCTGACATACACGGAAACAATGCTCCCTCTAATGAAGAGACCTTATTTACAATGAGAAAAACACTGAATTTTAGTTACATAACCTGTGACTGAAACCAGTTTTTACCCTTTTAGAGGTCTTGTGGATTTAGACAACTTAGTCAAACTCTCTGGACTACAATTGCTTCGTCTTGTAAAGTGATTAATAATAACTACACTGCAGAGTAGTTATTTATAGACAGAAAATAATGTCTATAAAACTCCCGTTATTGTTTCCGGCAAACAGTAGACATACAAATTTAAGTCTTCATTTAGTTGTTTAGGATGTATTATCTTACCAAAATAGTAATAGAATCTTGCCAAAACTCAGATTCAGGATTAAAAAGAAACCAGGAACATCAACGGTTCAAGACAAAGATCCTTAATATTTTTTTACATGGTGATGACATTGGAAAGAGAATCAGTTGCAATTAATTGATTTGAACAATTCAATCCACCAAGAAAATCGGCACAGGACAGCTCACCATGCTAACAAAATTATATATTTTTTAACATTAAAAATAGGGAGGGATGTGAAGGGTCTGGGGGCAAACGAAATCTACCTGGTTTGACTGAATGTTCTGTGAGATAATTGCCTCTGTTGTTACTAGGGTTTGCACGGTGTGATGCCTTTAGGTCACACTGCATCAATGCCATTTCTTCTGCTGTGGTCATTGTGCCTGGAAGTTGATGTGCGCACATCTCAGCAAGGGCTGGCCCTGCCCTCCTAACATCCTATTAAGATACTCACCCATTGTATTTGGTACAGGCCAAAATTCTTCTGCATCTATTATCTTATATAACTTCTCAATTCTTCTTCCATGGCCAGATAGTGTACTGTGTACTGAGCATGCCATTTGGGGTGTGTGAGTTTTGTCCCATTTTGTAGGTGAGGAAGATGAAATCCAGTGATTCAAGGCATTTTCCCAAAGACACACAGCTCATATGTGGCAGAATGGTGTGTGAACCCAAGTATCCTGGTTCATAATTATCAGCTTTCAAATTTTAACTCTTGAACGCCTAGACACAGTAAAGACCAGAATTCCTCATGGAATTCTTTCATTTTATAATTTGTACAAAAATCATAGGTTCTCTGTAAAATCAAAATACTTGGTATTTTCTTAACACATTATGCTATCCTCTTACCTTGTTTCTTTTTCATAAGGGTCACTCTTCCACCCATCTTCTCCTAGCGACTTGCTCCATATCTTTCTCTCTCTGAAGATCCAATTCAGAAGCTCTCTTCTCCAGAAAGTCTTCCTTGCATCTCCCAAGTTAGGCCAGCTGCCCATACTTTGAGCTTGCAGAAAACCTTACGTTTCCCTCTATCATATCATTTTCCAAATTGTGATATTATATTTTTATTTCCTAATCTACCTTTCCTACCAATGATTTCATTGAGGGCTAGAAGCAAATCTTATTTCCTGTTTCTTTATTACCTAGCTACCTACACATAGTAGGCATTTAGCACATTATTGCTGATAAAATGAATGAAGTTTTCATATGTTCATCTGCCTATCTGTATATTAATGGAGAGCTAAAATAAGATCAAATCATTAGTGGTGCTTTAAAATAGAAAAAATAAAATAAGTAGCTCATTGTTCCAACATTTCATGACAGCCAAGCCTACATGAACTCTAAAATTTTATTGAATCAAATAATCTTCAGGAAAGGAGATTTTCTTTCTCATTTTTATAATATGACACAATTGAATTCCTCATCATTTTCAATAGCACTGAAGACATTGCCTTATTTATTAGCCTAGTGAGGTGGTAAGGATATTATAAATTATGGAAAATCTCAGCCAGATAATTTATTCCCCTGTGGCATGAAAAAATGCAATTTGTCCAAAACATACTCTTCAGAAATTACAAGACATTTTTGCTGTTATGTAACATATATTTTTAATTTAAAAATCACATGTACAAAAATGAGATACAAAATATATGTACGATTTTAAATTATTAGTAAAACCAACAGCTGTGCTTGAAAAATATCTACCACAAAGCTTGAGAAATAAAAATATTACAAATGATTTTGAAGCATCCTGTTGTCATTGCACAACCACAAACTCCATTGTCTAGACACAATCATCCATTGTATTTTAACTTCTTTGCTTTCATTCATAATTTTATCTTTCTGTCTATCTATCCATCTCCCTAATCAATAGGTTGTTTTATTTCCTATTTTTTCAATTTATTATGCTGCAAATTACCTTATTTTCACTCAACATTTTATTTCTGGACTTCATCCAAATTTACATGCAAAGCTAAATTCATTCATCTGTATTGATGTATGGTGTGCTTATTTTGAGAACATATCACAGTTCACACATTCAGTATTCTATCAAAAGCTTCTGTGAATATAATTGTACAGGTTGACTTGCAACATGTGCAAGAGTTCCTAGGGTGGGTCCCCAGAAGTGGAATTTCCTAATTCAGATTTACTAGACATTGTACCATGTCATTGTACCAATGGGCGGCTCCACCCCCACCCCCAGCAGGTACGAGTCCCCACAGCTCCACACCCTCTCCAGTCTTTGGTTCTGTTAGGAGTGTAGATTTTCCCACTCTGCTGGCTTCACTGTGGTTTTAATTTGTATGTGGCCATTGACCACTGAGGTTGAGCCTACTGCTAAGGAGCGAACAAGAGTGAGGCCCAGTCACGTTAGCCACTTAAACCAATCCTTAAATCTTAAACCAATCCTCACTGATGACTGTTTTTATGTGCCCTTATCTTGTTCACTTTTATAGGTGGGAAGATACGAATTTGAAGGAAGCAAAAATGAGCTCTGTCTCTTACTAGACACGTCATCTTGGCAAAATCCCATATTCTTTTTAAGCATGAAGATTTTAAATACAAAATGAGATGATTAAACCCTACCTTGTAAGATCATTGTGGGGATTAAATGAGATATTTTAAGAAAAATACCCAGAATATAGTTGGTGCTCAAAACATGGCAGTTTTCTGGTTTTCATGATATGTTACATCCCTTATCTTTTACCCCATTCTCCCTGCCTGTCTTATCTGATGGGCAGTGTCAGGACATCCAGGATGCATGCGATATAAAATATTCTACTGTCTATCCACTGATGCTGGAAATTTTGCCACTTAGAGCTTAAAATTTGAGCCTCAAACTGAAAACTTTTTACAAGTCAACTCTCTTAGTTGGTTAAAGGTTAAAGTGGAGCCTTTAAGTTGTCTCTTACCTAATTCTCAGGATACGGGGATAAATGGCGAAAGGGAAATGCCCATAGCCCAAGAGGGGGCGCTGCTGCCCAGGCGCTTCACCCTGCCTTAGGGAAGGTCACCGCCCACGACAAGCCTCGAGACTAAAGCAAAGATGGAGACAGAACTGCGCCAACGTCAACATCAAGGAGCATGGAGAGACATGGCTAAAACCTAGTGTGTGAGACTGCAGTGAAGGTAGAGGGGGACTGAGCTCAGATACTAAATGGACACCGTGGGAAACATCCAATCTATCCAGGGCTGTACTGAAAGTTGCTGCTCAAAACCAGCAGGAGCTGACAAGAAGTAAGGCAAAGATCCAGTCAATAAATATGTTTCGAATTCCAATTATTTATGGGTCAAGAAACTTCTTAGGTCCAGGACTATAAAAGTCTTGACTTCCACCTTCTGCAACTCATATTCTGGCAGTTAAATGAAACACAGAACAGACTGTGGCCAAAGAAAAGAAAGCGCACCTGTATAAAAAAGATAAAAAGAAATTAAGAAGATTCTATAAGAACGTAGAATATGGATATTTAGTCTAGTGAAGGGCTCACGAAAAAGTAGGAAGAAGCTAGGGGTCACAGAACATCCCAGGAGGTGTGGTAGAGAAACTGAAAACAGTCCATAATGATTAGCGGGAAAAAAGCAAAGGAGAGATGATGTACAGTGAGGTTGGGGAGGTAGCTTGGGAGAGAGCATACGAAGCCTTTTTAGGCAGGCAGTAGAGATTTTGAGCATTATTTCAAGGAAGATGGAAAACTATGGGCAGTTTTGAAATAGTGAAGTCTCAGGATGTAACGTTGCTTAGGAGAGGCGAGAATAGATTGGTGAAAGACAAGCACGAGTGCAGCAGACCTTTAGGAAGTTCAAGTGATTCTTGGTGATAGCCTGAAAAATTTGAAGATGTCTGGAAAGAACTATGCTAGAATTTCAGTTAGTTCAGGAAAATTCTTACAAATGTGAATTGTATTATGTTGGTACTTAATTATCGGTTAATTCTTGTAATAATAATAGAGATGTTAAGATAAAGAAACAAATTACTAATGTGTGTATGTGTTTTAATCAAATCTTATTTGTACACACATATGAACAAAAATTAAGGGAAAAAGGAAGATAGAGAAAAGGGCACACTGGCATGGTATCGAGGAGACATGGGTTTTGATTCTGACTCTGTCACCAGCTTTCAGTGCAACTTTAAATGCTTACTTAATATGGCATGGCCTGTCTTCTTCTGGTATGAAATTTGATCACAATTTTTTTTTCAGGTTCCTTCCAAATATAAAATTAAACATAGGAATAGAAAAAAAATTTTATTTGTGGCAATATTACATAGCATTGCTTTTTATTTTCAGTTGGAAATAATCCAGCACCATTCTAAGACCACAAGAGGCATAAAAGCAAAAGACATAGAAGGCTGCATTTATGAAGTTTTTTAATTGGTGAAGCTGAGTCAAATACGAAAATTATATAATGATTTTAGACAGCATAGGAGAGCATTTCAAACTAAGAACTGTATTACTAATGTTACATACCATGGTCAAATTTTTCTCAGTGTTCAGTGTCACTGCTCAAAGCGAGGGGCCCACAGTCGCTTAAATCCTATAGACCTCATTGAACAATCTTAATATCCAGGTATGTGAACTTAGGACATCAAACTCTTCAAAGGGATTTCACATGCATAAAGTATCTGCTTTCCTTCCTATTGCAACCTTTTGAGGTAGGCAGAGCAGATCCTACGACTCCCCATTTGTGGAGAATCTAGCTGAGGATCAATGAAAGAAGAGATATCGGCCCTGTCCGACATTGGAGAGATGGTAAGTCATGGAGAAAGGCATTGAATTCCAGGTCCAGAGCTCTTTTTGCAGGCCACACAGCCTCAGTGATTAAGTTGGTAGAGGAAGGGATTCAAATCCATCTTTGGGTAAATAAACTTCACTCATATATAAACACACACCACCTCAAAATTTGTAAGCAGTTGCCTACTCTTCTATTTGATCACCCTCTCCAGCTTGGAAAGTCAGAGCTATTAATTGGTGCCAGGGGCTGAGTCCCTGTTGAGGGGGATCTTCCAGATCTCAACTTGAACTGACAACACCCACCTATTATCTCTGTCACTGGCATGAAGCTCTTGAGGCATTTGTGGCATCTCTGCATTTAGAAAGCTTCACATAAAGCATCAATCATTCCACATTCTAGATATTTGGCCTTTCTTGACAGCTAGTAATAACATTCCACATGACTGCAAACTCTGACAGGGAAAGCTTAAATACTTCATATCTATTGGTCGAGGGCAAGGCAGCGTAAGGAAGACAGAGCAAAAGTCCTTTGTGGAATAGAGGTGTGGATAGAACAAGGGGATTCAGGAGTAGAATCGGAGCATGGTAGGGAGGTAATATTTGTAGTGGCAGAATGGGAATAAATACGGAGGCACCGGTTGGAAAAGTTGTAATTGGTGTAACAGGTGAGCAATAATGGAAAATATGAAGAATGTGAAATGCTGGTGGGCAAAGGTAGGTTCTTGTAGAAATTAAAGAAGAAGCACTAGCCTAATTAAATAATGAACAATCGAATCAGAAAAACATAGAATTGGAAAGAATTATACTAACTGAAACCAACCAACCATAAGAAATATAACTGTGTATCCTACTGTCCCTCTAAGGTTGCTCTGAGAGTAAAATGATATAATGTATAGAAATAGGCTTTGCATGCTATAAAACATGATGTAAATGAATGGTATTATGCTTGAATTCCCCTTAAAAAGATTACTGTGTTTCTTCCCCGTGCATTAAATTAAACCACTACCAAAGGTGTCATGATGGTCTATTTTGCAGTTTAAACAGTATGCATCCTTGAGTTCAGTCATGCCTGACTAATAGTAAAGGTTCAATTTGCATGAAGGGCTGAGGCATTTCTCAGGAAATAATTCATTCTAAGTGATGAGTGAGTTGAGTTTCATAAACTTGAGGTGAGGAAAATGCTCTGGCTTTGGAAGAGAGGAACATTTCTGAGTAAAACTTAATACCTACCACTCATTGTTCTCAGGCCCAGAATCTATGAATTCACATCTGAGTCCTTGAAAAAAGGAACTGCACATTGAAATAAAAAAGAAATGTTTAATTAAAATCTCTAGGCAACATTGAGAATACAAAGTAGGCCTACTTAACAAGGGAAGGGAAGGTGACTCCCCATATGGTGTTACCGGTAGAGCTTAATGGAACACAGAAGGGCCATAACTGCTTGAGTCATGAGCCACTCAAAATCTGGAAGGGAGAAGAAATTGGGAAGCAGCAGAGGTCAGCAGGGCACTAGTTTTGAGGCACCATCAGCTGCTTTGGCAGTGATTCATGGATAAGGTTGCTCAGGATGAATGGTGGCACCAAACCATAGGCAGGTGGAATTGAGAAAGAGGAAAGGGATGGACGCCAAGTATCAGTCAAGATCCCTGGTCTGTATGCATAGGACATATGCACTGGGACTCGCAAGAGTGAGTGAAGGCAGTTCTGATGGTGAAGTGGAGTTCTAACAATGCCCAGAGGGTATAAGAGAAATCTGACTCTTCTTTTAACTCTTCAGGCTAAACCAAGTATTAAATGCCTATTTAATACTTATTTAACGCGATGTTTATAGTCCATGGTTTTATAATCTTGAGGCGTGTTTTTGTCCCTTCCTATTGCCCATTCATATTTTATCCATTCAGACTCATCATTTTAGTTTACGGTTCTATTGCTTATTTCAGCGCCAGTCTTAGATCCTTTCTCAGTGCAGTTAAAGGTCTCTTCTGATCAAGTAACCAGGCACTCAGGGAGAAATACTGATGTATATAATCCATGTTCTGCACAAAGCAGAAATTGCTGTTACCTGTTTTCTTTCCAACTCTTCTTTCCGGGGTGAACTATTTTACACTTCCAAGTCTTCATTGGAGCAGGCTAGTAGACATCCTTCCTTTTCTTATATTCTATTCACCAAATAGGTTGAAATATTTAGGATTTTTCCATAGGACCAGGTTTCCTCTTCATTTTGTTCATGTTGCTATGTTCACTAGACTAACTAGGAGTCATTTTCACCTTAGGAAATTGTCCTGTGTACCGTCTTCTTTTCTCTAAGCGAAATTGAATTCTTCACTATGTGTTCCCACCACATAGCTTTAACAAAGCATTTCATTCTTTCATTTAATCTCTCACTCATTCAATCATTTAAACACATATTTATTGAACACATAACTGTGCTGGATTGTAGATTAAAAAGAAGGCAAATATGGTCCTACCTCTCATAAATTTTACAGTTCCTCCATAAACATTTATTGAGAACCGATTAAGTGTTAGGCACTGTCCTAGTTTCTAGTGATCTAACAGTGAATATAACCTATTGCTTTGTAGTTCAGTGGAGAATTCTCACTCGCCATGCGGAAGACCTGGGTTTGATTCCCAGCCCACGCACTTCCTCCCCCACCACACACACACAAAATCAACAAATGGTGCTACAATAGCAGGATAGTCACGTGGAAAAAGAATGAAATGTGACCCCCATCATACAGCATACCAAACAAACTAAAAAAGTTGTTTCTTTTTTTCTTTTTATTTATTTTTCTGGAGTGATATAAATGTTCTAAAAAATGATCATGGCGATGAATACACAAATATGTCATGATACTGTGAGCCACTGATTGTGCACCATGTATGGAATGTATATATGTGAAGATTTATCAATAAAAATATTTTCAAAAAAACGAGGGGCAAGTCTTCCATGGACTAAATTACCCTTGTTCGCACCCAGAATTCCCAAGGTGAGCTTCATTCTTAATTGAATGAAATCAGATGATGGTCATGTAGATCACAGTCTATTAAAGACGAAGTTCACCTCTTCTCAGTGAAGTAATCAGCAAGTGCTGACTTCAATCTTCAAGAACTTCAGCAAAAATCCATTAGCTTTGTGGCTGTTTAAAAACAACTGGTTTCATGGACTTCACTTTTAAAGTTCATTTGTCACTGAAGAATTGTAAAGGAATTCAGTGTTGGTCTTAAAATGCTTAATACAGCACATGTGTATAAAGAGAGGACCAAGTGAAGAAATCATCATCCTTTCTCCCTCATTCTAACAGAGGTTTTGAATCACATCAATCACCAAAACATTGTTGATTTGATTTCATCTCTCTCCCACCACTTCGACACATTAATGTACTATTTTGTTGAGTTATCTGCACAGTATATTCATGACGAATATAAAGTCATATAGAATATAAGGAAGAGTCTTTGAGTCCGATTCTGCATTTCAACTCAAATCATTCCTTATCAGCTGAGTGTCCAATTTCTTTAAATTCTCTTCCCCTCTGATCCTTCCTCTGCAACAGAAAAATAGATAATTAATAAATAGACAAATAAAAAAATGGGCTGACATTGCAGGGTTATCAAGGGGAATGGATTCAATACATGTAAATCAGCAAGGACAGCATTTAACAAGTAATGGTAATTCAATAAGTACTACACTGTTCCAGGATTAGGCTTCTTGCAAATTGCTATAGAGAACTGCATTATTTTCATTCCTCCAAACCTGCACAGCTGAAGTTTCAAGCATATTTAATTACTACTCTTGTAGTGAGAATCTACATAAAAACAAGCATAAAAAGATGATTATTCCTTGTAGGTAAAGATGTTGGCTTGAACACATGCATATCTACATTTGCTCCCTGCCATTCCTTCTCTAAATCCACATTTATAAAGACATAAAGCCACAAAAATTGTGGGAATAAGAATGGATGCAACTGCAACACTTTGGAAGCTGGGAAGCCCATGGATGAGAATTAACTGGCTTTGCAGACATAAGAAAGGCAAATCATAAATGAAGTAGGAAAAGCATGAACCAATCTAACCTTCAGGAAGAATCCTCAGAGGCTAAGTAACTCACAGTAACAGATAGGTTTGGAGCTCAGTGTGAAATAGAGGAGGCTGAAATAAGGAAAACTGCTAAAATCTCTTTGAAAAAAAAGATTTTTAATGTCCTCTCTGCTACTCCATACTCCTGGACAATCACCATTCTTCCCCATGCAAAATGGAAAATTTTATTTTCTGAAGATGGTAAATAGAAGATCTTTGGAAGGCAGGGGTACTGTTTCCCAAAACAAGGATATCATGTGAATAAAAGCATTACTGGATGCGGCAGGCTGAGATTCCCAGGTCTCTGTTACTACTGGCCTCCTATTACACAGGCAACCAGACTTTTTACTCCAGATATGAAAGTCTAAGTTTCTCAAAGGAATCTGATCACCCTAAGAAGAAAAATGTAGAAGTATTGACATCAGGGGTTTTATAAGAAATCCTCCAGCCATACCACACTACAAAGCAGCTGTCCAAGTGTTCAGTGTTTGCAGTCAGGTACTTAATACTCAGTTTTTAAATATATGCAGATGACCAAGGATTCTTAAAGAAAAACAATAAAGAAAGAGACGAAAACACAACTTATAGGGAACAAAGATCGTCCAAATCAAAAACAAGGTAAAATAAATACATAAATAAAACTATCATTTTGTCTTTGGAAAAGTAAGGAAAGTTATCATATCCATGTATTATAAGCAGGCTATTACTGAAAAGGACTATTCAGAGAACAAAGCCATGGTTCTAACAAAATAAAAAAATATATATGAGTGCATAAATGAAAAACTTGATGGAAAGATTGAAAGATAGGTTTTTTGTTGTTGTTGTTGTTGCTTTTACTTTTTGCTGAAAGTAAAGCAGAAAGACTCAGGAAGAGAAAATTAGAAGACAGTTTCAAGAAGTACAACAGTAGAAATAGAAGAGTTCCCAAAATCAAGGGAAAGAAGTACAAAAGGGAGGAAATCACCAATAAATGCATTCAAAAGAATATCTCAGAACTGAAGGACATGAGTTTTGAGAATGAAAGAACCCATGACATGGGCAATTCAAGGAATCAAACTAGATCCACATGGTGGGAAATAGTTGTTTGCATTTCTTCTTTTCCTATTCCTCTTTGTCTTGGTTCACCTGGGCAGAGAAACTTTCTTGCTCTTTTGACTTTGGACTTGGCTATTTGGATGTGTGTCACCAATGAAATATAAGTGGATATAACATATGCCACATCCAGCCAGAGGTTTCAGGTGTGCTTGTGTGGTCTGGCTTGGTCACTTGCAATCCTGCCTTTCACCCCAAGGAGAGTATGCTGCAGGTAGCTAATGTTCCTTCAGCCTGGGAAACACAGCCCATAATGAGAAACACAAGAGTCGGACTTGAATTTGATCTTACACAGAGCCATGGGCAGATATCATGTAGACTCATGAATGAGAAAAGTCACTGATATTAGGAATCATTTGTTATGCAGTATGACTGCCGCAATAATTTCCCAATATATCCACCAAGGGCATTATTATAAATCGTCAGAACACAGGGACAAAGAAAAGATCCTAAATGCTGTCATAGAGAAAAAATAGTTTGTGTACAAACAATTTAAAATGAGAACGGCTTTAGATTTCTCAAGAGCAATCTGGAACCTGAAAAACAAACAAACAATGGAACAATGCCTTCAAATTCCTGTAAGAAAATTATTTCCAACCTAGATTTTTTTTAATTAATTTTTAATTTTTTTTAAATACCAAAAAACACCAAACACAAACTTTCTTACCCTCTGATCATTCCATTCTACATATATAATCAATAATTCACAATATCATCACATAGTTGCATATTCATTATCATGATCATTTCTCGGCACATTTGCATCTATTCAAAAAAAGAAATAAAAAGTAAACAAAAAAATTCATACATACCATACTCCTTATCCCTCCCTTTCATTGATCACTAGCATTTCAATCTAAATTTATTTTAACATTTGTTCCCCCTATTATTTATTTTTATTTCCATATGTTTTACTCATCTGTTGATAAGGTAGATAAAAGGAGCATCAGACACAAGGTTTTCACAATCATGCAGTCACACTGTGAAGGCTATATCATTATACAATCATTATCAAGAAACATGGCTACCGGAACGCAGCTCTACATTTTCAGGCAGTTCCCTCCAGCCTCTCCATTACGTCTTGACTTACAAGGTGATATCTACTTAATGCGTAAGAATAACCTCCAGGATAACCTCTCGACTCTGTTTGGAAACTTTCAGCCATTGACGCTTTATTTTGTCTCATTTCACTCTTCCCCCTTTTGGTCAAGAAGGCTTTCTCAATCCCTTGATGCTGAGTCTCACTCAGCTCATTCTAGGATTTCTGTCCCACATTAATGGGAAGGTCCACACTTCCAACCTAGATTTTGATATAAATTACAAAGGCACTTTTTTCAGACATGCTAAGTGATGAAAAAATAAAAAAAAAAAACCTTGCCTCTTATGCTCACTTCCTCAGGAAGCTTTTGAAGAAAGCAAAACAAGGGAATAAAACAAGAAAAAGGAAGATGTGAGATCCAGAAAAGAAGAAACACAAGAGAAGAAAAGTGACTTTTTAGAATAATGGAAAAGGGACATCTCAAGACAATAAACATGAAAGCAACCTGCTCAAGGTTGGAGCAGCGAGACTCAAGAGACAGACGCTTTGAGGGTGTCATCATCATGACTTTTGCCTTATATCATAGCTTTAACCTGATGAAACATCTAAAAAAAATGTGTTCTAACAAATGAGGGTGACAGTGAGAGAAGAAGCCAAGAGATCCAGGAAGCAGGAATCCCACTCAAGAGAAGGGGAATTCCTAGGATGATGAGACGGGGAGTCCCAGGATGAGAGCAATGTACCTAGCCTAGAAAGAAGCCAATCCTTAAAGAAAGAGAGTGGAGGTCTCCAGGAGTGTCTCCAAGAAAAAGAAATATGTATAGAACTTATAAGGTGCCTGATGTGATTAAACTTGTTGAAAGAAATTTAAAGGGGCTACCAGGAGATGTGGAAAGAATGAGATTTTGGAAATAAAGAAATGATAAAAGATAATTAGTTAACTTCCAGTAAAACAGAAAGAAATGAAATGCAGCATGATATACCACAATGCTTGGCTATGAATAATATTTGTGTAGGCGTAATAATAATAACGCTGAACACAGATGTAGCAAAAATTTCAAAATTACTTTTTGGGAAGTTGAGGGAAAATAAGGGAATGGTAGCATAAAAGACTTCAATTCTCATACACTGTAAGAGGAATTTTTTTTTTTCACATGGGCAGGCACCAGGAATCGAACCTGGGTCTGCGGCATGGCAGGTGAGAACTCTGCCAGTGAGCCACTGTTGCCTGCCCTATAGTAGGAATTTAATAGGTAATATCTAAAAATAATTAACCAAAAGATACTAGGCAGCATGTCAAGAATGTTTTTATGTGTGTATGGTAAGTTTTTACAATAAAAACATTAAAATAAAAAAAGATAGTAGGCATATGAATATTTTTTAAAGAGTTGGAAAAAAACAGCTAGAAATGTTGAAAATGATTATCTCTGACAATGAAGACTTGGTGAATGACGTGTGAAGCAGGGAAACAGAGAACTACTGTATTTTATTATAAAACTTTTAGTATTATTTAATAAAATAATATTTTTTTAAGTCACACACACACAAAAAAAGTCTCAAAAATCCCCAGTTCTGTAATTCAAAGGAATCAGTGATGTAATGTAATGAATCAGTGTTCAGTTCAGAAATGTTTATTTTAAGTTGTGGAACCTGGGTTTGTTTGTTTGTTGTTCTTGTTGTTGTTGTTTGTAATTTTCCCATCATCTCACAACTAAGTGAATGGAGTCATTGGCAGTAGAATGTACTATTTGTTCTCCCACAACACAGGTGGTGCCCACTATTTTGTTATAGCATAGGCTTAATTGAAAGGAATGGTTAATTGGAGGATCCTGGGCTTGAGACGGGTTATATTCAGTGCTAGTTTTAGAATGGTTAAGCAGAGAATACAAGGTCATGTTTTTCACCTATGGGTTGAGCCATTCAGCTTCATGGGGCCTCAGAAATTCCCACTAATCCCAAACAGCTGCCTTGCAAATGTATCATGAGTTCTTTATTAATTCTCTCAGGCAACAAGCAGTTATTTAGCACCTGCTACTTTTCAGGCACTTTACTAAGCACTGAGAATTGTAAAAAGGGAAATAATTTAGTTGTAGAGAAAAGAGCATTTTTTAAAGAATGATTCTCCATAAGAGTGGTGGAAATGCCCTGGAACTTATATATTCAATTAACAAATGCTTTTAGATTTACTATTTCATCTGATCCTGCCCCAAAAAGCCTAGATAGTATACATTTGCTATCCTCCTTCGACATATGAGACCACTAAATCTCCAGAAAATTCAGAAACTTTTAAGGTTCACAGAGCTCACAAAGGAAAATTCTGAGGCTTTGAATTCATGTATTCTGAAGACAAGTCCAGGAGTTTTTAAATGATTTCACTCTCCCCTCATTCACTACATCAAGAAATTGATCAGCTGTGGCTTGTCCAAATGTTGGACACAGAGAGGTGAGCCTACATGTCCAATGACTACGATACCAGCTCTCTTGATTCCTGTAAGCTATGTCCATTAGTACCTTCAATTACTTCCCAAGACTTCAGCCTTGAGTAGTGGTACAAATCTTAAATGATATCCTAGTACGCTGTGGCCAGTTCCAGGGCAATCTTTTTCCTGAATTAAGGTAATGATAGACACTGTTGGTGTTCTCTGTTCTCCAGTCTTCCAAGAGGAACTTTGCATGACGAAGTGGGTAAATTTGCAACCTTAACTGCTAAATTGCTCCTGTAACTAAATGTCATATCAGCATAAGAAATTTGGGTGCAGTCATTTCAGCATCCCTTAAAAACTTTTAAATTTACCTCCACTGAATGGGGAAGCTCTCTACACTAAGCCCCCATAACTGAGTTCAAAGATGAATACAATTCAATCCTTTCATTTTTGTCCTCAAAGAGCTCACTGTCTAAAATGAAAGACAGACAAATGATCTCAACATAACTTGATGGGTACCATGTTAGAACAACAACGACAAAAATGGCCTGATGTATACATCAAGATTGACAGCATGGAGAAGATGGAGTAAAAAGAAAAATTATCTAGTCCATTTTTGTAAATTTGTTACTGAGCTGGACACCTTTAAGTTTATTTTTAGTGTTTATCATTCTAAGTGCTTATACTTTTGTTCATAGCACTTAGAAATTAAATGCATATATTTATTCTGTTTATTTGTTTGAATGTCTTTCATTTACACTAAATACAAAGCAACAAGAAAACAAGAATTATACCTGTTTTATCATCCCAAGGCTTACAAACTAAAGACTTGCTCACTGCCTGGCATGTAATAGATGCTCAATAAATATTTGTTCAATGAACCATAAAAAGTAGTTTGCATGTTTATCTTTCTTGTGACTGGATGGCTTTTCAAGTCTAGGATGCTAAAATTAAGTAATCAGATTGTGTATTGTTTTCAATCATGTTGAGTTACCTATCAGAAAACAATCATGTGCTGATTAATGAGGCTACTAACTTTTCAAACCTCGTCTCTTCATTTTCCATTAATTAAAAAAGCCCAAGTTGTTCTCTGAATATTGGTGATCATGTGTAAGTCAACAGACATTATAATTGTGTACACTGCTGCAATCCTTCTGAATTGATGTTGAATTACAAAATTTGGTCAAAAACTAAGGCATCTCCAAGAAGGAATCTTAATATTTATCTCCCTATAGATATTCCAGTCTAATCATTTATTTAATTCTTATTACTGTTTCAAAGGAATTCTTTTTCCAAGGGGGAACAAATATTTAATAACCAGGGAAGGTCCCGTGCCATCTCCTTTACCAATCTCCAGTAATAAGAAGATTAAATCAAACTGACCTCATCTAATTCCTGATTTCCACAAAATACAAAAAAGTGAAACAACGACTCAGGAAGTATTAGTGAACCTGGTCAGATTCCACCTGGATATCTCAGAGTAAAATTTAAGTTGCTGTGAGATAAACAATGTATTTCATTGGAAGAAATAATTGCCCTTTAGAGGGAGCACAAGGTTACTGTGAGAATTCCATTGGGCCCTCCCCCTGGAATGTTTTCCAGTTGGCCACACCTCTACACCAAGATTGAGATGACAGGAAGTGAGTGATAGTGTGGTGATCTGCTCAACAGCCTGTCCCTGGGTCACCTTTGCCCCAAGGTTCCTGCCCTGGGGAACATACCTTATTTCCCCAGCAGGGACTGCTTATCTACTGGGAACCTTGGCCTGGCTCTTGTGGAACCCACTGCAGGAATGCCACTGAGGCTCAGGTTCTCTTCCAGAGCATGGAAAGATAGGAAGGGAGAGATGCTAAAAAGGAAAGCGTTCCAAGGGGATGGGGAGCCCAATTCAGATTCTGAGACACGAATCTATATAGCTAAGCCCTTGGACAGGTCGCCTAAATACGCTATGTATTTCCGAGGCTAATTATAAGTCAGTCAGTCTGCTAGATGGAGGGGATGCACGCTCCAATCAGATGCATCCCTTGCTGCCCAGGAGCTACAGTACAGCAGGTGTTGGAGAAAGAAAATAATTATTTACCAAACCATGTGGTCAGTGCTGAGTAAAAGAAAAGGCCTATGCTGATGGCTTAGAGGGTAAACCAGTATGAATCAGGAAAGGGTAGTCAGAAAAAGCACTACTAAGAAAGCTCTGGTCATTTATTTTTCATGCTGACATACTTGTCAAGAACCCTTCTGTGCCAAGCACTGTTAGTGCAGATAGTAAGAGGGTAAAAGGAGAGCAGTTACTGTCCATAATGAAGTCAAATGGTGAATGAGGGTAGAAAGGGAAAACTTTCAAACCACCTAAACAGGCAGTGAGTATTAGCAAAACAGCACAGACGCAGGCACAGAGAAAAGTCATAAGTATATAGCGACTCTTCCCTGCTCCCGATAGACACAGAGAATTCCAAGGGCTCTTCCCCTAAGTGATGGGTTTTCATTTCTACATGACTGAAATAAAGGCACTCGGCTTGTCATAAGCCTGAAAGAGACTCTGGCCATTTCCAGGGTTTGATGTGTGCCTGTGGAGAGAAGCTGCCCTTGTCTTCTGGCCTCAATTCCTGTGGGGCTCTAACCACTAAGTGCCAGAAACTTATGTGCTCCATCACATCCTACCCTTACTATGGCCCCCCAAACCCATCTTTCCAGTGAGAAAGCTCAGACTCAGCCTCACTGAGTACAAGTTTCAATGTCATACAGATACTTAGTAGCAGAAGTAGGATTTCAATCCTGGATCATCTGATTCCAAATCTTGTGTATTTTTAATGATGTTGTTTTTTTCAACTGCAAACACATGGATCTTCGAAACTGTACTGGCCCTAAGGATTGTTAAAAAGCATTCTCTCTTTCATTTAATTTTTATTCTTTTATATTATTAACATTTTTTAATCAATGATGAAAATAAGTATTAAAAAATACTCTCAGCTGTTCCACTAGACAGTACTATAATCATTATAAATCTAAATCTGGAAGCCAATTTAGTGGTTATTGTGACATGGTGGAACTGAGTACTGGAAGTCAATGAAAGTTAGTACCTTAAACAGACCTTGGGATAAAAGAGACTTTTAATAGGAAAACCAGATTTTACGACCTTTGAACATCTAGCATCTGAATATTAGGTAAACTTCCAATGGCTGTGAAATGAGTTGGCTAGTGTGTCTCTCTTTGCATGGAAAAAGAAACATTACCAACTGGAAATCCCTAGTCAAAGAGAAAACATTTACTTATACTGGCTTATGTCAAAGTTGTATGGCATGAATTGCTAGCGTCATTAATTTTTTTTTAATTTCCACAAGGTTTAAAAATTTACAATTCTCTTCTTGACTTAGTACATAATATATTCCATGGGATTAAGACTATCTAAGGGCAATGAAATAGCACTTGGAAAATTACTACTCCTTGTGGACAAAATAATACCTAGGCATATTAAAAAGGTGAATTCATATCATCCATGGAAAATCAATATCTTTGGTTACGTCCACAGACACACAACAATGCTTCCAGGGAAGCAGCCAAGAGTTTAAGGGTGAGATCCTAAACTCGCCTGCACATATATTATATTGAACTCACAAGGCTGTTTCCCTTCTTTTTTTTTTTTTTTTTTTTAACTTGGATTAGCTGCCAACGTTTAAAATCAGGCTTCCCTTGAAACATCAAGGGATCTGGCAACACTGACTCAAATGCCCACCCCTTCCCTGAGCAATAACTGGCTTTCTCTGGTTCTCCTCTATCCCCACTCTTCTCTGTTGCCTTTTAGCCGGTCTGCTTCTTTTACTTATCCTGCACATGTGTCCCTAGGTAACAGCTGTGTCCATCACCCCTAGAATAGGGTCCTCTGGAGTGAGTAAGGAGGCTGTGTTATTGCAGTGGCAATCAAAAGGTAAGTACAAGTCCATGAGAGAAGCTTTGCTCCTGAGCATGGGTTATTTGTCCTAAAATACTTTGTTTAGGGATAAAAGATGCTTTTGGCATTTGTATGGGCAGACAGTGGTGAATAAACAGTTGGGGGCAAAAGCCTTCGAAGTGTAGATTACATAAATATTCCCTGAGTGACTACAACGTGGCCAGCAGCATGCTAGGTTATATTCCAAGAAAGAATGACCTTATCCTGTACTTAAATACCTCCAGGAACAAGCCACTCACTACCTGTCAAAACACCCTTTTCCATTTAGTATTGTTGAAAAAGAAAACATATTCTGTCACAGAATTTGTGCTATTAGACAATGTTGAGAATTTGAACATAACTAATTTGAATATTCGCAGTAATCATATAAACTAAATGCGTTTCTCTACTTTAAAGATAGAGAAACGGGGGAGGCTTAGAGAGATGGAGTGATTTGGCTAAGAACACAAGTAAGTGCAGAAGTGAACGCCCCCACCCAGACTTCTCTAACTCTAAAGCCCATAAGGAATTGACTTGAAACCCATGGCCTTGTAATTACCTCGAAGATTTACTAAGTGTCCAGTGTGTTAATCCCTTATAGTCCAATTCACATTAAAATAACAACTATAAATGGTTTATTGGGTTGCTACTCACAGTTGTACTGACATTTCAATGAATGTTCCTGGATGCACTGGGCTTTAAACACAAAGGAACGGACCTCTAATAGAAGAGTTCTTAGGCTTTGGGGGAAATGCTTGCCAACTTAAGACCTGCAGCGGTAGATCAAATGACCCCCCATTCTGTTCTCTCACCATGAACTGTATGTGAATTCTTAAACAAATACCTCCCCTAGAAGGTCCTGGTTTCCTTTCATGTTAAATGAAGGCACTCTACTCAGTTATCCCTAGAAAGACTTGTAGCCCAGTCTATGAGACTGTGAAATTCTAACTTTGAGATTTTGCTTTATTTTTTTTTGCTTCTTGGAAACGATAACTGAGATATTCAGATGACTGGGTGAATAAATGAATGAATGGGTGAATTAGTGAATATTAGGATGGGGACCCAAGTTGGCCGATCTGAGATTGGAAAAATAAATCTGTCATTCTCCATTTATGTCTAAAATGGAAAGGGTCAGTTTTGCCATAATACCACCTTCTTACCTGGGATCCATCTCATCTAAGCTACTTGATCTAAGGAAGAGATCATCACAGTATTCAGAAAAAGTGTCATCTTAATTATAGGAGTCGATATTGTACATTGGAAATAAGATGGGCTTTGGCATAAGGCAGACTTGAGTTGGAACACTAATCTTATATTTAAAAACTTCATGACTGAGCACATTTTTCAACCCTTCTAAGCCTTACTTTTTGGCATGTAAAAATTACAAATTTTTCAGAGTTAGTATGATAGAGAGAAGGTATTTTAGAGTCAAATTATATTCTGCAAATAATGGAGACCATAAATGATGCATGTTATTATTTTACTATAGAATGTACCATTCTGAACACTGTTTGATGAATCTCTGAGAAATACTCATATTTGATTTAAAAAAAGGACAATTAAAGAAGCCAAATAAAACCATTTTATGAGTTTAAATATATATGATTATATTTCAGACAACCGATAAACACTGAAATTTTCTTGTTCATATTTCTATTGTCCCAGTCATTACTCTTACATTTATGGTATACATATGTAATCTTTGTTTTTCTCATGAAGTATCAAGTTAATTAAAATTCCCTTCCTATTCCAAACAGAGAATATAGAAAGCTTTATTTACCCTCTCCTATTTTCTACATTGTTATAGTCAAATCTTTTTATTTAATCTTGTTATTAACACCACCAAAATAAGTTTGTTAAACTAATATTTACTTCCATATTCCTATATCCTTTTATTGGTCTTCATTTCCCCTTGATGGAAATGAAAGATAAGTGCTTTATGTTCTCATTCCTATCTTCTGAATTAATATCTACTTCTTGAAGTACACTTCAGGAAGTATTTCACCAAACTTCTCTGGATAGTAAACCATTCTATACTTTGAATGTTTGAAAAAATTGCTTTCACCCCTATCAGATGAGAGTTTGGAAAACTTTAGAATTCTAGCTTGGCATTTTCCCCCCAATATTATTTTGAAAGTATTATAAAATTCTCTTCTCTCACCTAGTGTTACTAATAAAACTTCTGCTATTGCTTTGAAAGAAATCTATCTTAGCTCTCTGATCTTAAGGTCTTTCTTTTAATTCTTGATGATTTTATGTTTTACTATAGTTGACTAGGCAGAGAATTATATTTTTGCATATAAATATTTAGTCTTTTTCAGTATGAGGGCTCTTCGATTCAGGAATGCAAGGAATTTCTTACCTTTACTTTTATTAACATCATGCGTTTGACAATATCTCTATTCCAATCTTTCCTTCTATTAACTGTATACTAGGCCTTTTCATTCCATCCAACACGTCTCTAAATTTACCCTTCATATTTTCTATCTCTCTGTCTTCTTGTGATGTTTCTGGTTACTTTCCTCAGATTTATTACCCCATTCTCTAAGATATTTTTCAGCTGTGTTTAGTATACGATTTATCTCATCCTTTAAATTTTTGATTGTAACTTTATTTCGGTAACTTTGTTTTTCATTTTTTGAGTGAGATTTACCAACTCCATACCTTTTTTGTATTCGTTTCATAGCTGGTTTCCACTCTAGTTGATAGCATGAATGCAAAGTCCTTCTGCCAATCAAATCATGTTTCATGCTTTGATATATCTTATGTGACTGTTTCCATCCATTCTCTTGTTGGTTGCCTAAACACCTGGGTAAAATGTTGGATTAAAGGACAAGATCTCCACCAAACTGACAGCATCTTCCCGGATCCCAGCTTTATACAGGTAGTACAGCCCTAGTTCTCCACTCTAAGCAATATCTTTGGCCTCAATTTCTTATTCAAAAGTGGACATTAATGTCCTGTTAAGGCAAACATCTTCTTTGGTAAACATACATTATGGATTAAAGATGGCCACAAATTCTTTGTGGATCCTATCATTAAGAGATGACGTTGATTTTGCTTTCCCTTGAATTCAACCCAGCCTTGTGACTTAATTTGATCTATAAAATATGGCAGAAGTAACCATGGGCCACTTCCAGGCCTACCCCTGAGAGTCCTGGCGCCTTTCACTTTTGCGCTCTGAGAAGTGAGTTGCCCTGCTCTAAAGCAGCTCTAGCTGGACAACATAGCCTCGGTGGTAAAGGGCACATAGAGGGTGGTCCTGAAGAATGAAATATATACACAAACACACATACCCAAATATTGCACAACTGCCAGCCCAATTGTCACTGTTCACAAGGTCACGTATTGGGATTTTCACAGGGTACATGCTAGATGAGATAGCAGAGTCCATACAAATGATTATGCACAGAAATAACTGGCCAAGAGCTGGTAGATGAGAGGCCCAAAATGTGTTGTTTAACTAGGGTCTGCTGATCTGAAAACATCATTTCTTCTTACTGCTGCATAATATTCCATTGTAGGTATATACCACAGTTTGTTAATCCGCTCGTCTCTTGATGGGCACTTGGATTCACTAGCGGGTCTACAAGCAATATTGCCATATTGAAGGTCAACATGATTAAAGGGGGTTGTATAGACCCATGTGTCCGATTAACACTACACATATAAATAAGTTCTTGCATGAAAAAAAAAAGCCAAGCTTGTGAATTGTGTTAATTGAATACTTCATAGCCTTATTGAGTTGTTATCACTTTATTGGTTTCTGAGCTATATTGTATCTCTAGTAATATGCTTCTAATTTTGAGGCCTTGTTGTCCATAATATAAAGTTCATATCTGCTTTGACTTCCTCAATTAATATTCTTCTTTGTTCATTTTGACGATTTTTTCATTGGATTCTCTTCAGTCTTCATTGACTTCAGTGGCTCTATTTTTATTAATATTTGTTTGATATATCTTCCTCTATACTCAGCCTTCTTGAAATTTTGTGTTCGATATCTATTTTTTTTATTTTAGTACATGGCTTTAATCCTTTCATATTTATCATAGTTTTGATATGCTAGAACACATTGACAACTTTTGTTTTTTATTTACCACACTTTTCTTTATTTTCTTTTCTTTTGTATTCTTTGGCCCATTTTCTTTCTACCATTTTTTTCTTCCTTTGCAAGTTATAAGGTAATACTCTTTATTGCTATTTTTCTTAGTTATCAAACTTAAATTTCTGTCAGCTGTATATAAACTGATACTTTTCTAATCAATTAGTGACTATTAACCCCCAGCATTACACTAAAATAGCAGCATGAATTTTTTTTAAATCCAATGTGATTTATTCCCCACTGCTTTTCTTCTCCTGCACTCTTTGGCTTATCTGAGGGTTTGGTTTTTTGTTTTTTCAAAACTATATATGTATATTTTATTTCCAAGTTCTCAGTTTTCACTTTTAAGTTCTCTACTTTGTAATTTTTTCTTATAATGGATGATTCTTGTTTTATATTTCCCAGTTTTTATTTCATGGATGACACCTCTTTATTTTTTCAACGATCTCAGATTTTACTCATGCTCAAGCACTTTTTGGATTTCTCTTCTTTTTTTCTTTCATATATTGAATGTGTTTTCTCTTTTTAGAGGTGTAGGCTTTCCTTTGGTTGCTTCTGTGGGTTTGGTGCAGGAGGGAAATTTAAGCATATTCTCATCCTATTATCTTGAAGCTAGAAATCTTATCCAACTGACTTCTCAGAGGATCAATTTACCTAGCAGCAATACCTAGAAAAATTAAAAGTGTAGGTTTAACTAGAAGAAATGTAAGCAAAATATTAGTATTCTTCATTTTGCCTCAAAGTTAAATAATCGCTATAAAGAAAATAAAGGAAAGATCATGAGCATAAATTATAAAAATTCATTATGATATGATAAGTAACTTCCTGTGATAAAAATAATTCTGAGAGTCTTACCACTCAGAGTAATAAGAAAGTTTGGATTCATATGTTGCTGGAGATACTGTAGAAGAAAGTGATATGACATGCTATGTATACGTTACTATTGGTTGTATATGTTGCTATTGGTTGAATATGTTCACATGTATGTGTGTTTACACACACATTTTGAGAAATGCTTCTTTTTCCTGATGTCATTATTAGAATCCATGATGTGTCTTGTAATGTATGGCTCTCTATAATCAAGAAAATGTGACATCTTCCCAAATTTACAGATAGGGATATCGAAGCACATGGAAGGTGTTTGATCTTTTTATAGCTTAGTGTCTTTGCAGAAGAGAAAGAGAAAACATCCTGAGATGTGAATGCTAAATTCCATTTCACTTTCCTGACCACCCCAATATTTATCTGACCCCCCTTTGCCTCAATGATAGCCCTTCTTAACAAAAAGAAAATCCTTTATGATTGTTACATACTTGTTTGTCTTGGATATTGTCCTACAATCTCATTGGGGGTCAGGACTGAGTTAATTTCCAATATCTGGCACAGTGCCTGATACATTATAGAATATTAACAAATAGTGATGGAAAGAACAAACACGATCTCAAGGCAATTCAAAATAAACATACATATTAACAGAAAAGAGTTTAGAAATGGTGTAACATAATCTCGAAGGATTATGGGTGGCTTTTTTTTCCCCTTTAGTTTCCAAAAATTTTTAAGATAAGCTTTTACTACTCTGTAGGAGTGGGGATTATAGAAGAAAACTTCAAAGATTGCTAGAGTCAGAAGGCCTGGGTTCTTGAACTAGATTTTCTACAAACTAAGTCTGTGGACTTAACATCTTTGGGTTTAAGTAAATATAAATTGAGGAAATTGGATTAGATGGTCTCAAATGGCCCTTCCAGCTATATCAATAAGTAATATTGAATAGCAAAACCCTTCTTATTGATAAAACCAGACATCTCTCTTCTCCAGTGTGTCTTCAAATCTTATAGGCAGGAAACAACTACCAGGGAGATACTCAGTTAAACATTGTGTGATCATCTACTCTGCTCTCTGTATATGGACATTAGCAAAACTGTAGATGAAAACTGAAACACTATTGGACATCAACATGTCAAAAGAATACCACAAAAGCAACTGTCAAAGTACGTCTGAGTGTCTGAGTGTGCAATTAGCACAGGCTTGGTGAGTAATTTGACCCTGGCGAACTTAGTCAGACAGTGAACCAACTGAATTCACAACCATATGATAGTTCTCACACTGAAGGAATGAGCTAGAAGGGTTGCCTTCTTGGACACAGGCACTGAAGGGATCCCTTGAGGTCATATAATTGCTTGCTTCTAGGCACTATCTCACTGGATTATTATTTTTCTGTTTAAGTATCTACAGGACTCTTTTGCTCTGCCTAACTCACTTAATCTTTATTTTACAGAAAATAATGACTCTTAGGGACTAACACATCATAGAAAAAAATGCTTAAGTACTCAGATTTCAGGCTTTTTTTTTATTAATGACTAGAAAGATTAAAGAGGGAAAATGCAGTCAGATATGAGAATAAAGCACATTCAAGGAAAACTCAGATTTCCCCTCTAGAGTAAAATTGTCTATGTGTTTGAAATGGGATCCACTGAAGTTTTATAATATTCAGTTTGGAATTGTATGTTTGTGAGTGTCACTTTGCCTGGAAGGTAAAAGTTATAAACAGGAATATCTTGTTTAACCAGAAATGTAGCTAATTGAGAACCCCAAATCCACTGTTAGACAACTGATCTCTATTTTAGATGAAGGAATCAAGTTATTAAAAAAAAGTCAATATACGTATTAGAGCTTGGCTCAGTGGAGCAGGAATCCATCTCCCAATGTCCACCATAGGCATAGGTTTATATGTTGACACTATTCTTTAGAATGATGTTTGGAAGACCTTTCAGGATCCTCTGTCTCTCCCCAGAGAATTAGCTATAATTATTAGGACCAATTTATCTGTAGGTGGAGAAATGGGACATAAACTTTCGTAGAAGACTCTTTTCTTATGGTCAAAGCACTTAACTCTTTCTTGTGAATCCTCAACCAACCAGAAAATTAAGTTTCGTGGAATTTTCCTTTTTTCCCCAGCCACCTTTGTTTTAACCCTAGATGCACTGAAAGAGGAAATAAAAACCAAAGTGATAGCAACAGTAATAAGGGAAGGCAGATTTAATAATGGCACTATATTAGATCCTGTCCTTATATTAAGAGTTGATGTCTGTTGCTTTAAGTGAGGAAACATGTGAACTGAGGATTCCCATTCGAATCTCAGACAGGTATAAGGAGAATCTGTGAATGTCAGTTTGCTCCCTTTTAATGTAGGGATAATAATACGTGTCTAACAAATTTCAGATCATTTTCAAACTAAAATGGTATAATAGCAACTTCAGCTTAATATAAATTGAGAGGTGCTACACCTCTCAATGTTGAAAATCACCATTATTAGAAGCCAGCTGGAAATTCAATCTAAATTTGTGTGTCAAGGGGTCATGTCTAAGTTCATTTGACTCCTGCATCATTCATACCCAAGAAGAAGTTCATTTCAAGACACTCTTAAGGCTCATTTGTGACCCAAAATGGAATGAGCAGAGGTAGATCTAGGAAGCAAGGAGGAAGGCATCACTCTCAAATCAAGTGATTTTCAAAGTGTACCCCACACCATAGCTTCTCCAATTATGGTTCCAGGCCAGCAGTACTGACATCACCTTGGAGCTTATAAGAAATGCAGAATCCCAGGCCTCTCCCCAGACCTATTGAATCAGAATCTTTCGGGGCTGGGACCCAGCAATGTGTGGGTACTCATATGTGCTGAAGTTTGAGAAACACTACCCCATAAAAGCCCAAGGCTTTAGAGTCACCTCCACTCTTTTTTTGTTGCTGGGACAGAGGTAGAAGGGTAAGTGGTTTTGGACTCTGGGAGCAGCACTGCCCACTTCAGGAAAGTCAGGACCCAAGCACTCTGATTTCCACTTCTGGGTACTTCCTAGTAGATAAGGCTGCCCCTAAATAACCTTTAAAAGGAGATTTTAAAATATCTATTTATAAGGGCTGTTCTAATTTGCTAGCTACCAGAGTACAAAATACCAGAAACAGAATGACTTATAAAAGGGGGAATTTCATAAGTTGTAAGTTTACAGTTCTGAGGCCATGGAAATGTCCAAATTAAAGCAAGCGTATAAAAATGTCCAAGTTAAAGCACTGACAAGTGGTCACCTTCACTCAAGAAAGGCCAATCAAGTTGAGAGCTTCTCTGTCAACTGGAAAGAAACAGCGAACATGACAATGTCTGCTAGCTTTCTCTCTAGGTTTTCATGAAACGCCCCCAAGGGCATTTTCCTTTTTCATCACCAAAGGTCTCTGGCTACCTGGGTTCTCATGGTTCTCTTGGCTCTTTCATGGCATCTTCAAAAATGGTTCCTTCTGAAAGGATTCCAGCAAACCAATCAAGACCTACCTGGAATGGGTGGAGTCACATCTCCCTCTAATCAAAGGTTAATACTCACAATTGGGTGCATCGCATCTCTGCAGAGATAATTTAATCAAGTTCCCAACCTCCTGTGCTGAATAGGGATTAAAAGAAAGTCTGCCTCTAGAAGGTGGATCAGGACCAAAACATGGATTTTCTAGGGGGCGTGATCCTTTCAAGCCAGCACAGGTGCAAAGTATAAGACATTTATGGTACAAAATATGACATGGAATTCTGGCTTTTCCACCAAATAGCTGTGACTCGTTAGCTTCTCTACCCCTCTGAGCCTTACTTTCCCTACTTCTAAAGGAGAGCATGCTGATGAAATAAAATAATGTAAGTGAACATTCTTTAATTCTTTAATATGATACGTTATTCTTTCTCTTTTTTTGGTAAGGACAGTGTTTTATTATGAAAAAGTGTATAGTTGAATCTACAAAGCAAGATTTGAGTCCTGGCTCCATGACGTGTATTTGTACCACTCATTTTACCTTTCAGAGCCTCTGTTTCCTCTTTAACAAAAGAATATGACCCATTCTCTGTTCCTTTTCAAGATGATTAAATAAAAAACATGCCTATAAAAGAGATTTGACAAACTGTGAAGTGACCCATTTGCTTGCCATTTTATTGAAAATGTTGTAAAATATAAAAATGATATCCAGTCTTGCCCCAATAGTAAAAGTAAACAATCAAATGAAATTGCCAGGAAAAGGCTGAGAAGCTTATCATTAAGCC
>PVIY010009837.1:0-70984 GCA_004026745.1 Myrmecophaga tridactyla | reverse complement strand
GCAAAGCTACAGAGGACTAGCGGATAAGGCATCTGGGGACTCTGATCTCTTGCAGTGAGCAAACTGTGTGGGAAATGCAGCCCCACTGATGTGGACATCCTACAGCCCTCCTTCAACTTCCTGTACTGGAGTCTTCACCAGACCACACCAGACAGTCAGAAAAGAGGTGCTGAGGGGCCCAGGCTGGGTTATTGAAGAGGGAGAGTCCAGGGCAGTGTCTCTGCCAAGCCCCTGGCCTGTGTATTCAGAGGAACAGTGCTATAGGGTTCAAGGAGTATGAATTCAAGCCTGTTCTCTTATTATTATTAGCTGTCTGACCTTGCCCTACAGTACTTCTCCCTGAGCTTCCTTTCCTCATCTGAGAAATGGTGAAAATAATACCTATCTCATAGTCTGATATAAAGACCAAATAGGAATGTGAAAGTACTCTGAAAAAAAGAGCAAAGCCTTTATATCTGTGCCATTAGAATCACAGAAAGCCAGGGCTTATTTTGCAGATCAGATACTACATGAAGTTGAATGAGCCCTTTTTGTCCTTTCCCCGTTAAAAAAAATATAAATGGAGGGGGGGTGCATGAGTAATTCAGTAGAAGAATTCTCACCTACCATGTGAGAGACCCAGGTTTGATTCCCAGTCCATGCACTAAAAAAAATTTAATTTAATTAAAATATATAAATGAGGGTCTTTTCTGGTTCTGATAAGGTATGATTCTGCAGTGAGAGACCCCCTAGATGTTCCTTTTGTTCACTTACCACACATGTATGAAGCCCCCGTGGATGTTAAGGACCTTGATGGACATCAAGCTGAGGCTCTGTGTAACTCATATGGTCACTGTCCTTTCCCCACCCTATAGCTGCTGCGGTGCTTCTGAGCAGCACAGCCCTGATGGAGCTTCTGGAGAAGATCCTAGCCCTTACCTGGGCAGAGGTGGACTCTCCAGGAACAGCACTTCTCTGCTCTGCCTGGCTGCTCACTGCCTCCTGTTCTGCCCAGCAGTACAGTGGCAGTCTTCAGGTTAGTCTCTAACCTGTGGGTTTGGGGATGGGCTGGCGCTCAAAGGAGTGATGAAGATCCTGAGTTCAGGTTCCAGCTTTGTAGCTTAGTATCTGTGTTACCTTGACAAGGCATTTAAGCCCCTCTCAACTTCAGTTTTCTTACCACAGAAGGTGGGGACAGGGGTGCAGGAAGAGCCCAGGATTCTTGTCAGGTGATTCAAATTAGTCCATTTAGCATGCATGGGTTACTTACTATATGCCAAGTTCTGTTCTAGGCACAAAAGAATAAAAAATGAATACTGCATGTGCTTTTCCCTTAGGGAACTTGTGGTGTTTCAACAAAGCCTTGAAAGATAAGTAGAGTTGTGCTAGGCAGAGATCATGGAGAGAGGCATTCAAGGCAAAAAGAACAATATGAGCTATGGCATGAAGCTGCACAAATGTAAAAACTGGTGTGCAAATCTGGAGAGCAGTGAAATGCTCTGTGTGGCCAGAATGTAGGGAATAAATGGAGGTAGGTCAGAATGAATAGGATGCAGGAGCCAGCATGCATTGCTGGGTAGCAAGCTGTGAAGTGCTGTACTTGCAAAAGGAGTTGTTATTGCTTGAGAACTCATGCTGCAGGGGAGAAGAGGGTGGTGAACATAGCCACAAAGCACCTCCGTGTCCTCTCCCCTGCTTCTCTAACATTGCCACTACAGTACTTGCACCGGTTCCTCTGTGGGCTGCTTCATGTTCAGGATGTCTCTTGCCCTAAGGCCGATTGCTCCTTCAGGACGGGTACTTTCTGTCCTCCTGACTGTGCCCAGCACTGGACTGATCTAGTGCTGGGCGCACACATACAGCTTATTTGTGTAGAAGTGAAATCAGTGCTAAACTTTGGTCTTCACACTGGCAGCAAGCTGGGATAGATCCTGCAGATTATTGACCGTGGGGTTGATTTGGGCCAGGAGCCTTCCCTGCTTTTTTTTTTTTTTTCCTTCTTTTTATTAGAAAAGGTGTAGGTATAGAGAAAAATCGTAAGTACAGAGTTCCTGGTACCACCCCACACATGGTTTTTCTGTTAGTAACACTTTGCACTAGTGTGGTACCCTTGTACAACTGATGAAACAATATTATAATCATACTATTAACTATAGTCCATAGTTTGCATCAAGGTTCACTGTTTGTATTGAACAGTTCTATGATTTTTATTCTGGTAACATATAAGTTCCCCTTTTAACCACATTCAAATATACAAGTCCATGGTATTAATTACATTCACATTATTTTGCTACCATCACTACCATCCATTGCCAAAACTTTTCCATCGCCCTCATCAGAAACTCTACCATTTAAGCATTAACTCATTAATTCTGTACCCCTACCCTGGCCCCTGGTAAACTATGTTTTAGTTTATAACTCTGTGAATTTGCTTATTCTAATTATTTCACATCAATGAGCTCTTACAGTATTTGTCCTTTTGTGTCTGGCTTATTTCACTCAACATGATGTCTTCAAGGTTCATCCTAGTTGTCGCATATATCAGAACTTCATTCCTTTTTATGACTGAATAATTTTCCATTGTATATACTGCATTTTGTTTATGCATTTGTCTGTTAATGGATAATTAGATTGCTTCCATCTTTTGGCAATTGTGAGTAATGCCACTATAAACATTGGTATGCAAATATCTGTTTTTGAGTCCCTGCTTTCAATTATTTTGGATAAATACCTAGAAGTGAGATTGCCAGGTCATATGGTAATTTTATACTAGCTTTTTGAGGAACTACCAAACTGTTTCCACGGTGACTGCACAATTTTATATTTCTGCCAACAATGAACGAGTGTTCCTGTTTCTCCACATCCTCTCCAACACCTTTTATTTTCTATTTTTTGTAGTAGTCATTCTCTTCAGTGTGCACTGGTAACTCATTGTGGTTTGGGATTTGCATTTCTCTAATAGATAATGTTCTAGTTTGCTAGCTGCCGGAATGCAATATATCAGAAACAGAATGGCTTTAAAAAGGGGGAATTTAATAAGTTGCTCGTTTATAGTTCTAAGGCCAAGAAAATGTCTCAATTAAACAAGTCTATAGAAATGTCCAATCTAAGGCATCCAGAGAAAGATACCTTGATTCAAGAAGGCCAATGAAGTTCAGGGTTTTTATCTCAAGTGAGAAGGCACGTGGCGAACACAGTCAGGGTTCCTCTCTCAGCTGAAGGGCACATGGCGAACACGGTGTCATATGCTAGCTTACTCTCCTGGCTTCTGGTTTCATGAAGCTCCCCAGGAAGCATTTTCCTTCTTCATCTCCAAAGGTTGCTGACTTATGGACTCTCTGCTTCATGGTGCTGCAGCATTCTCTGATCTCTCTGAATCTCTCATTCTCTAAAACATTTCCTTTCTTATAGGACTCCAGAAACTTATCAAGACCCACCCAAATGGGTGGAGACATGTTGTCCCCTAATCCAGTTTAACAACCACTCTTGACTAAATCACATCATCCAGGGAAATGATCTGATTACAGTTTCAAACATACAGTATTGAATAGGGATTATTCTACCTTTATGAAATGGGATTTTGATTTAAAACATGGCTTTTCTAGGGGGCACGCATCCTTTTAAACCAGCACAGCTAATGATGTTGAGCATCTTTCATATGCTTATTGGACATTTGCATATTTTCTTTGGAGAACTGTCTGTTCAAGTCTTTAGCCAATTTTCTATTGGGTTGTATTTTTGTTGTTGAGTTGTAGGATTTCTTTATACACTCTGGATATTAAACCTTTATCAGTTATGTGGTTCCCAAATATTTTCTCCTATTTTGTGGGTTATCTGTTTACTTTTATGATAAAGTCCTTTGATGCATAAAAATGTTTCATAAAAATAGATCAGTTAATTTTGATGAAGTCCTATTTTTCTATTGTTCCTTATGCTTTTGGTGTAAAGTCTTTGCCTAACACAAGGTCCTAAAGATACTTTTCTATGTTTTCTTCTAGAAAATTTATAATCTTTGTACTTATATATAGATCTTTGATCCATTTTGTGTTAATTTTTATATATAGTATGAGTTAGGGGTCCACCATAATTCTTTCATATATGAATATCCAGTTTTCCCAGCATTATTTGTTGAAGAAACCATTCTTTCCCCCATTGCCACCCTTGTCAAAAATTAATTGACCATCCCTTGAGAATCTGAAGGTGGAAAAAAAATATATATATAGTGCTGATTTGAAAGGACCCTAGATAAACCATGTTTTAATCCTAATCCCATTTTGTAAAGGCAGCCATTTCTTCTACTCCCTATTTGGTACTGTATGTTTGAAACTTTAATTAGATCATCTCCCTGGAGATGTGACTCAATCAAGAATGGTTGTTAAGATGGATTAGATGGAGATGTGTCTCCACCCATTCTAGGTGGGTCTTGATTGGTTTACTCGAATCCTATAAAAAGAGGAAACATTTTGGAGAAAGAAGTAGATTCAGAGAGAGCAGACAATGCTGCAGCACCACAAAGCAGAGAGTCCACCAGCCAGCAACCTTTGGAGATGAAGAAGGAAAATGCCTCCTGGGGAGCTTCATGAAACAGGAAGCCAGGAGAGAAAGCTAGCAGATGACGCTGTGTTCGCCGTGTACCCTTCCAGCTGAGAGAGAAGCCGTGATTATGTTCACCATGTACCTTCTCACTTGAGAGAGAAATCCTGAACTTCATTGGCCTTCTTGAACCAAGGTATCTTTCCCTGGATGCCTTTGATTGGACGTTTCTATAGACTTGTTTTAATTGAAACATTTTCTCAGCCTTAGAACTATAAACTAGCAACTTATTAAATTCCCTTTTTTAAAAGCCATTTTATTTCTGGTATATTGCATTCCAGCAGCCAGCAAACTAGAGCATATATATATATATATATATATGTAGATATAAACTATTAAACTCTCCAAAAAACTAGAACATATATATATATATATAATATATATATGGGAGAGTATAATAGTTATATATATTCCCATTTGGGAAACTTCAGGTACCCTCTCAATCATTGGGGACTCCCAAGAAAAAGAGCAAGCCCTAGATTTTGAGGCTTGCTCCTATGAAACTTATTTCAGTAAGGGAGAAGCTAAGACTACCCACAATGAGGCCTAAAAGTTGCTTCCAGGAAGCCTCTTTGTTGCTCAGCTGTGACCTCTCTCTCTCTCTAAGCCCAACTCTGCAAGGGAAATCATTGCCCTCTCCCCTCTGTGGTACAAGCCATTCAGGGGTGAAAATCTCCCGTACAACATGGGGTGTGACACCTGGGGGTGAGTCTGGCCCTGACACCATGGGATCAACAATGCCTTTCTAACCAAAAGGGGGGAAAATGTGTAATAAAATAAGACATCAGTGGCCAAGAGATCACATGGAGTCAGGAGGCTGTTCTGAAGACTGCTCTTATGCAAGCTTCAGTTAGATAGTGCTAATTGCCATGGTTTGCTAAACCCTAGTCAGCATTACTCCTATTGACTCTTATAATACCTAGGAAATATTTCTTCTAGCCTCCAGTGTTTGGAGCAGCTAGAAGGAAAAATCTGAAATAGTGGAATGGTAACCCCTAACAAATTCTGAAAACTGTTCTGTAACTAGTTGTTGAAGTATACTTTGAAAACCACTGCTTTTTCCTTCTTTTCATAGTATATATGTTATATTTAACAATACAAAATTTTTTTTTGAAAAATAAAGAAGAACACCTAGGGCTCACACTGAGACTCTATAACAGTCTCATGCACTAGGTTTGCCTTCCTGGAACATACTCCCAGAGGGTTCCTAGGTCAGTTAATCCCCAAACTCAGAGGGACCAGCTTTTCTAAGATTATCAATTAATTACATCCCCCTATCCTTTAGTGTGGACACCCCTTCTTAACATGAAAATATCAGGACAGGCATTCCCCAAAGATCCCTGTAGATTGGGAGAAAGATTAAAGGAGAAGGAGGAGGTATAACAGAGAAAATGGGATTTAGCAAAAGAGTATGGCTGCTGAATCCCACTATATTAATATTCCTTCTAGCCTCCAGTGTTTTGGAGAAGCTAGAAGGAAAAATCTGAGATGATGGAATGATAGCCCTTGATAAACTGTGGGATCTGTTCTGTAACAGCTTGTTGAAGTGTGCTTTGAAAATCATTGCTTTTTTCTTTCTTTGCTTTGCATAAAATATAGTATACAATATTAAAAGCTTTAAAATATCAATTGGCCATAGACATGAGGGTTTTTCCTGAACTCTCAATTCAGTTCCATTGGTCTATGTGTTTGTCCTTATGTCAGTATCATGCTGCTTTGATTACATGAATCAAAACATTTAAATCTGTGAATAAGTTTTAAAATTGGAATGTGTGAGTCGTCCAACTTCACTGTTCTTTTCCAAGATGTTTTTGGCTATCGGGTCCCTTTACTCTTCCTTATAAATTTTATGATTGGCTTTTCCATTTATGCAAAGTAGGCTGTTGGAATGTTGATTGGCATTCAATTGAGTCTATAAATTGCTTTGGATAGGATTGACATCTTAACGATATTTAGTCTTCCAATCCATGAATATGGCATGTCCTTTGATTTATTTTGGTCTTTCATTTATTTTAGTGATTTTTTTATAGTTTTCTGTGTCCAAGTCCTTTACATCTTTGGGTAGATTTATTCCTAGATATTTTATTCTTTTAGTTGCTAGTATAAATGGAATTTTAAAAATTTCCTCTTTAGGTTGTTCATTATTAGTGTATAGGAATACTACTGATTTTTGTGGATTGATCTCATACGCCACCATTTTGCTAAATTTATTTGTTAGTGGTGGTAGTTTTATTACTTTTTCAGTATTGATTTTTCAGTATTTTCTATATATAGGAGCATGTCATCTGCAAAGAGGAAATTATTACTTCTTCCTTTCCAAATTGTATGCTTTTTATTTCTTTTTCTTGCCTGATTGCTCTGGCTAGAATTTCCAGTACAATAGTGAATAACAACGGTGACAGTGAGTATCCTTGTCTTGTTCCTGATCTTAGAGGCAAAGCTTTTAGTATTTCACAATTGAGTATGATGCTAGCTATGGGTTTTTCATGTATGCTGTTTATCATGTTGAAGAAGTTTCCTTTTATTTCTGGTATTCTGAGTGTTTTTCTCAAGAAGGGTGCTAGATTTTGTCAAATATCTGTTTTGCATCAGTTGAAATGATCATGTGGTTTTTTACCCTTTGCTCTATTAATATGGTGTATTACATTAATTGCTTTTCTTTTGTTGATCCATCCTTGTATATCTAGGAGAAATACTACTTGTTCATGGTGTATCTTTATCTGGCTTTGGTATTAGGGTAATGTTGGCTTCATATAATTAGTTAGAAAGTGTTCCCTCTTCTTCAGTTTTTTTGAAGAATATGAACAGGAGTAGTGTTAATTCCTTATATACTTTTTAGCATGAAGCTATTGGGCCCACCCATACCTCTGTAGTCACCTGCCTTGGGTGGAAGCCTGTACCTTACCTTTGGCATTGCACTGGCCCTCTGCTCACATCTAGACAATTACCTCTTCCTAACTCCCTCTACTCCAAGTCCTCTCCACTGCCCTGGCTCAGGCCTAACCATATGTCCTTGGGCTGGTTTGAAGCATAAAAAAAGGACTTGCTCTTTCTAATTTTGTCATTGTATAATATAATGTATATACAAGCACAGAAAGAAAAAAGCAATAGTTTTCAAAGTATTTTTCAACAAGTAGTTACAGGACAGATCCCAGAGTTTTTCATGGGCTACCATATGAACCTCTCAGATTTTTCATTCTAGCTGCTCCAGAATATGGGAGGCTAGAAGGAATAAATATTTTTTTTATCATCACAATTGACTTTTTTTCTTTTTTTGTGAAAAATAACATGTATACAAAAAAAGCAACAAATTTCAAAGCACAGCACCACAATTAATTGTAGAACATATTTCAGAGTTTGGCATGGGATACAATTCCACAATTTTAGGTTTTTACTTATAGCTTCTCTAAGATACTGGAGACTAAAAGAGATATCAATTTAATGATTCAGCAGTCATATTCATTTGTTAAATCCTATCTTCTCTGTATAACTCCACCATCACCTTTGATCTTTCTAATCTTTCTATCCCTGTCTTTAGGGGTGTTTGGGCTAAGGCCATTCTAACTTTTTCATATTGGAAGGGTCTGTCACTAACCTGGGGTAGGGAGATGGAACTAGTTGATATACTATCTGGCCCCTCTAGGTTTCAGGACTTATCTGGTCCAAGGACCCATCTGGATGTTTTAGGTTTCTGGAAAGTTACTCTAGTGCATGGAACCTTTATGGAATCATATATTCCCCTAGGTGTTCTTTAGAATTCGCTGGAATGGTCCTGGTGGAATTGGAGTGGGGGTGGGGTGTGTGGCAAGCTATGACAGGTAGCAATATCTAACTGAAGCTTGGGTAAGAGCAACCTCCAGAGTAGCCTCTTGACTATTTGAACTCTCTCTGCCACTGACACTTTATTAGCTAAACTTCTTTTCCCCCTTTTGGTCAGGATGGAATTGTTGATCCCACAGTGCCAGGGCCAGACGCATCCCTGGGAGTCATCTCCCTCACTGTCAGGGAGACGTTCACCCCTGGATGTCATGTCCCACATAAGGGGAAGGGCAATGATTTCACTTGCAGAGTTGGGCTTAAAGAGAGTGGGGCCACATCTGAGCAACAAAAGAGGTCCTTCAGAAGTAACTCTTAGGCATACCTATAGGTAGGCTAAGCTTCTCAGCTACCTCCATAAGCTTCACAAGAGTAAGCCTCAAGATCAAGGGCTTGGTCCATTGATCTGGGTGTCCCTAAAGTTTGACAGAGTATCAGGAGATTCCCTGATGGTAAAGTTTAATAGTTCCATATTTCTTTTCCCATCCCTCAAGGGACTTTGTCAATACTTTTTGATTATCTGCTTAATATACTCAAGAATGTATCCAGGCATTACATTAAGCTATACAGGATTAAAGGACCTCTTTCTTATTCTGCGCTCCCTGTTTCAGTTGTTCAAATGAGCTATAAAGATAGGAGAGTTAGATTATGGATACAGAAAATTTAGGTTCCAGACCAAGTAAACCATTCTTCCTTTGGTCTCAAAGAGTTTAGGTGTGGTTCTAAAATATAGACAATGTCTTCCTTACCCATGTTCTGAATTAGTTTAACCCTGACCTGAATGGCTTCATTCTTATCTCTAAATTCCAGGTTATATGTAAATATATAATAGCCTCTCAAAATCCAGAAATAATAATTACCACTCCGGACTAAATGTGTCTTCTATAAGAACTTACAATCTAGGCCTCTGTTTTCTTATGTGCATTTTCTAAAGGAGACCATACCATAATTGTTCATTCATTTCTGGCTTATTTTGCCTCACCAGATGTCTTTTTAACATAGCCCATAACATGCAGTAGCAGTTTTCCCTCTACCCTGGATTTATACACTCTTTGTGCATGAATCATACCTTTGAAGTAGTTCTTGCAAGAACTAATTGATATTTCTGGTGTTAATCAGTGGGACACATAGGTCTATACAATCCCTTTCAATCTTGTTCATCTTCAACATGGTAATATTACTTCTAGACCCACTAGAGAACCGCCTTCACTTCTATCTATTCCCTTACATTGGAGCTCAACTTCATTAGCTAACTGTTCACCCATTTCTAGCTTCTGTGTATCTCTAAGTCAACCAGAAGTCCCACACATTCATTCACATCATTGAATGCCTCACGACTTTGTTCCTTTTTATAGTAGCACAACATTCGATCATATGTATACACCATCTTTCGCCAATCTACTTCTCAGTGCATCTTTCAGCCACCTGTATCAGGCATCATGGATAATGCCCAAAGTCACAGTCCATCAACACTCTCAATTTTAGATAATTTCATTGTTCCCAAGAGAGAGATAACCAATAAACTCACCCTCCCCAAATAGGGAATCTAAACTTTCTCTTAAGTCTAGTCCCTCCCCCCATTATTTACTTCTGCTGTTGCTGTGGTAGTGCTGATATTTTCCTTTTAAACGTAGCCCATGGCGTGCAATAGTAGTCTTCTCCCTATACCCTGGATTTAAACACTCTTTGTACCTTGTTCTAGTTTGCAAGCTGCTGGAATGCAAAATACCAGAAACAGAATGGCTTTTAAAAGGGAGAATTTAATGAGTTGCTAGTTTGCAGTTCTAAGGCCGAGAAAATGTCCCAATTAAAACAAGTCTATAGAAATGTCCAATCAAAGGCATCCATCCAGGGAAAGATACCTTGGTTCAAGAAGGCCGATGAAGTTCAGGGTTTCTCTCTCAAGTGAGAAGGCACATGGCGAACACAGTCAGGGCTTCTCTCTCTCAGCTGGAAGGGCACATGGCAAACATGGCATCATCTGCTAGCTTTCTCTCTTGGCTTCCTGTTTCATGAAGCTCCCCAGGTGGAGTTTTCTTTCTTCATCTCCAAAGGTCGCTGGCTTGTGGACTCTCTGCTTTGTGGTGTTGCAGCATTCTCTACTCTCTCCGAATCTCACATTCTCCAAAATGTTTCTTCTTTTATAGGACTCCAGAAACTTCTCAAGACCCACCCAAATGGGTGGAGACATGTCATCACCTAATCCAGTTTAACAGCCACTTTTGATTACATCACATCTCCAGGGAGATGATCTGATTACATTTTCAAGCATACAATACTGAATAGGGATTAGAAGAAGTGGCCGCCTTTACAAAATGGGATTAGGATTAAAATATGGCTTTTCTAGGGTCCATACATCATTTCAAACCAGCACATACATGAATTATACCTTTGAAGTAGTTCTTGCAAGAAGTAATTAATATTTCTAGTGTTAATCAGTGGGACATATAGGTCTAAACAACCCTTTTCAATCTTGTTCATCTTCAATATGGTAATATTACTTCTAGACCCACTAGAGAACCACCTTCATTTCTGTCTATTTCCTTACATTGAAGCTCAACTTCATTAGCTAATCATTCACCCATCTCTAGCGTCTATGTATCTCTAAGTCACCTATATTCTGTATTATAAGCCTCTGATTTTACCTTTACCATGGTCATAAAAGCAGAGTCATACAGTATCAATTCTTTTGTGTCTGGCTTATTTCACTCAGCATTATGTCCTCTAGGCTAATCCATGTTGTCATGTGCTTCAGGATGTCATTTCATCTTATTCTGCA
This sequence comes from Myrmecophaga tridactyla, assembly GCA_004026745.1. NCBI lineage: Eukaryota > Metazoa > Chordata > Mammalia > Pilosa > Myrmecophagidae > Myrmecophaga > Myrmecophaga tridactyla. Next base: position 59,817 of record PVIY010009837.1, on the reverse strand, counting down.
TAATATTCCATTGTGTATATATATACAATGTATATATATATATATCACACTTTCTTAATCCACTCATTTGTTAATGGGCATTTGGTTTGTTTCCATCTTTTGGCAATTGTGAATTATGCTGCTATGAACATCGGTGTGCAAATGTCTGTTTGTGTTGCTACTTTCAGATCTTCCGGGTATATACCAAGTAGTGCTATTGCTGGGTCATAGGGCAACTAGATATTTAGTTTCCTAAGAAACTGCCAAACAGTCTTCCATAGTGGCTGCACATTGTACATTCCCACCAGCGGTGCATAAGTGTCCCGATTTCTCCACATCCTCTCTAACATTTATAGTTTCCTGTTTGTTTATTAGCAGCCATTCTTTTTTTTTTAATTTTTTCATCACATAGTTGTATATTCATCATCATGATCATGTCTTGGAACATTTGCATTAATTCAGAAAAGAAATAAAAAGAAAACAGAAAAAAAATCATACATACCATACCCCTTACCCCTCCCTTTCATTGATCACTAGCATTTCGATCTACTAAATTTATTTTAACATTTATTCCCCCATTATTTACTTATTTATTTATATATTTAAAAATTGATGTAGTTTTAATTGTGTTGAATAACGTAGAATCATTGTAACCATTTTAAGTGAATAGTCTTTGACTTTAAGTCCATTGACAATAATGTGTAACCCTATCATTATCTATTTCCAGACTATTTTGTCATCCCAAATCAAAGCTCCTATTCATTTAGCAATAACTCCTCATTCCTCTCTTTCTCTAGTAACCACTATTCTGCTTTCTGTCTTTATGAATTTCCTTATTCTAAGCATTTCATGAAAGAAACGGCATACAACATTTGTCTTTTGGGTCTGACTTCTTCCACTCCATGTGACGTCTTCCATGTTCATCTGTGTTGTGGCATGTGCAGAACAGCACTTCTTTTTACTGCCGAGTAATATGCCATTGTGTGGATGGACCACACCGATTTCTCCATCATCTGTTGATGAACCTTGGGTTGCTTCCCCCTTTCAGTTATCATGACTAATGCTGCAATGAGCACTGGTATGCAGATAGCTGTTCAGTCCTGCTTTCAGTTCTTTTGGGCAGAGACGTAGGCGTGGGATCACAGGGTCACATGGTAGCTCCATGTTTGACTTTCTGAGGAGCTGCCAAACTATTATCTACGACAGCTGCTCCATTTGACATCCCATCAGCAATGAGCAAGGGTTCCTGTTTTTCCATCCTCACCACTGCTGTTATTTTCAGTTTTTAAAACAATAGCCATTCTAGTGGGTGTGAAATTGTATCTCATTGTAGTTTTAATTTGCATTTCTCTAACAGCTAATAATATTAAGCACCTTTTCATACACTCAGTAGGCCATTTGAATATCTTCTTTGTAGAAAAGTCTATTCAAATCCTTGGCCCATTTTTATTTTTTTTCTCCCAGTAACATTTTTTTCTTTATTAATTTTTTAATTTTAAAAATATATATAACAACAAACAAACACAAACATTCTTAACTTATGATCATTCCGTTCTACATATCTAATCAGTAATTCACAATATCATCACATAGTTGCATATTAATCATCATGATCATTTCTTAGAACATTTGCATTAATTCAGAAAAAAGAAACAAAAAATTCACACGTACCATACTCCTTACCCCTCCCTTTCATTGATCACTAGCATTTCAATCTAAATTTAACATTTGTTCCCCCTATTATTTATTTTTAATCCATGTGTTTTACTCATCTGTCCATAAGGTAGATAAAAGGAGCATCAAACACAAGGTTTTCACAATCATAGTCACATTGCAAAAACTATATCATTATACAATCATCTTCAAGAAACATGGCTACTGGAACACAGCTCTACATTTTCAGGCAGTTCCCTCCAGCTTCTCTGTTATGCCTTAACTAAAAAAGATGATACTATTTAATGCATAAGAATAACCTCCAGGATAACCTCTCAGCCATTGACATTTTATTTTGTCTCATTTCTCTCTTCCCTCTTTCAGTCAAATAGCTGCCATTCTTATAGGTGTGAGGTGGTATCTCATTGTAGTCTTGATCTGCAATTCCCTTATAGCCAATGAAAATTAGCATTTCTTCATGTGCTTTTGAGCCATCTGTATTTGCTCTTCAGAAAAATACCTATTCATATCTTTAGCCCATTTTATAACGGGGTTATTTGTTCTTTTGTTGTTGAGTTGTATGATTACTTTGAATATACAGGAAATCAAACCTTTGTCCGATATGTGATTTCCAAATATTTTCTCCCATTGAGTTGGCTGCCTCTTCACCTTTTTGACAAAGTCTTTTGAGGTGCAGAAGTAATTGATTTTGAGGAGTTCCCATTTATCTGTTTTTTCTTGCTTGTCCTTTGGGTGTAAAGTTTAGGAAGCTACCTGCTATTACTAGGTCTTGAAGATGTTTCCCCACATTTTCTTCTAGAAGCTTTATGGCGCTAATTCTTATGTTTAGGTGTTTGGTCCGTTTTGAGTTAATTTTTATATAGGGGGGTAAAGTAGGGGTCCTCTTTAATATTTTTGACTATTGATATCCAGTTCTCCCATGCCCACTTATTGAAAAGACTATTTGTTCCAGTTCAGTGGATTTGGAGGCCTTGTCAAAAATCAGTTGACCATAGATTTGGTGGTCTGTTTCTGCACTCTCAATTTGATTCCATTGGTCAATACTTCTACTTTGTGCCAGTACCATGCCATTTTAACCACTGTGGCTTTATGATAGGTTTTAAAGTCAGGGAGTGTTAATCCTCCCATGTCATTCTTCTTTTTTAGCATGCTTTTAGCAATTCGGGGTCTCTTTCCCTTCCAGATGAATTTGGTATCTAGTTTTTCCAAATCTTCAAGAGAAGTTGTTAGAATTTTGATTGATACTGCATTGAATCTGTATATCAAGATGTAGAATTGACATCTTAACTATATTTAACCTTCCTATCCATGAGCAGGGAATGTCTTTCCACCTTTTAGATCTTCTTTGATTTCTTTTAGCAATGTTATATAGTTTTCTGTGTACAAGTCAAGGCCATGTTCTTTTAATACATTCTTGTGGGTGCAGACCTGTTGTGGGTAGGACCTTTTAGTAAGGTTATTTCCATTTGAGATGCAACCTACCCCACTTAAGGTGGGTCTTAATCCTTTTACTAGAATTCTTTAGAACAAAATAAAGGACCAGAAAAAAAAAAAAACAGAGATGCTCACAGACAAAAGACCCCAAAGGTACTGATAGAGAGGGCCACTGTAGCCAGAAGCTGAAAACAATGAAACCTGAAAGAGAAGGACCAGCAGATGCCAGCCATTGTGCCTTCCATGTGACAGACATATCCAAAATGCTAGCAGCCTTTTTTCAGAGAGGGTATCCTCCTGTTGATGCCTTAATTGACATATTTTCATGTCCTTAGATCAATCCAGGCACCTGCCCCTCTGCACCCTGAACTCCATACCCCAAATCCCATGCCCCAATCCCCATGACTCCTGAGCTTCACACATACAACTGCGCCATGCCTGCAGACCTTGTGCCACACACCCATGCCACATGTTCCCATTCCCTGTGTCTCACCCCCCCCCCAGTGCCACATGCACCTGCACAGCCCCCCTGTGCCCTGCCTCTGTGTCCCCCATACCCTGCCCTGCCTATTCTTCGAGGCCTGCCTAACTGCACCTGGCCCCCAAGGCCCCTGTGCTGCACCCCCACAACCCCACACCCTGCACCCCATGCTCCTAGGCATGAGCATAGCATCCCTGGCCTTTGCCTAGCCCTGTGCCACACCCCACCACTGCACTGCTGTGCCATGCCCCTCGCCCCACATTCCTGCCTCACACCTGTCCTGCAAATACAAAACCTTAGACTACTGAGAGAAATCAACTTCCAAAGTAACCCTATCAAGGTAATTAAATGCCTCGAAGGCAATAGAAAATCACAAAGCATATGAAGATGCAGACAGCTATAGGCCAGCCTAACAACCAATTTAAAACACTGGAGGAGACACAGTCTTTGGAACAACTAATCAAAGATGCTCATGCAACTCTACTAAATAAATTAAATGGGTTGGCTAATGACAGAAAGATCAAGAAGACACTAGAAGAGCATAAAGAAGAATTTGGAAGAATAAATAGTAAAATAGCAAATATCACAGAGATGAAAGATACTGTAAAGCAAATAAAAAATACCACAACAGCAGATTTGAAAAGGCGGAAGAAAAAATAAGCAAACTAGAGGACAGAACAATTGATTCTGAATAAATAAAAGAACAAATGGCAAAAAAGATGGAAACATTTTAGTTTGATCTAAGGGAAGTGATGGACGAAACAAAGCACACAAATATAAGAATCATCAATGTCTTCAGAGAAAGGAAGAGTAAATGGTTAGGAAAATTGGTTGAGGAGATAATGGGAGAAAACTTCCCAACTCTTATAAAAGACATAAATATGCAAATCAAAGAAGCCCAACGAACCCCAAATAGAATAAATCCAAATATGCCTACTCCAAGACACATACTGATTGGTCTGTCAAATGTTAAAGAGAAGCAGAAAATCCTGAAAGCAGCAAGAGAAAAGTGATCTACTACATACAAGGGAAACTACATAGGACTGAGTTCAGACTGCTCAACAGGTACCATGGAGGTGAGAAGACATTGGTATGGTATACTTGAGATTCTAAAAGAGAAAGACTTCCAGTCAAGAATTCTTTACCTAGCTAAATTGTCCTTCAAATGTGAGGGAGAGATAAAAACTTTGACAGACAAACATATGCTGAGAGAATTTGTCAACAAGTGACTGGCCCTACAAAAAAATGAAATTTTTTTAACTCTGTCAGCTGAAAAAAAAAAAAAAGACAGGAGAGTAAGGGTCTGGAGGAGGGCACAGAATTTAAGAATACCAGTAAAGGATAAAAAGAGGAAGATGGAAAAGAATATATAGCTCTGACAAATAAAATCCAAAGGATAAGATGGTAGATTCAAGAAATGCCTTTACAGTAATAACTTTAAATTGGACTAAAGCCACCAACTAAAAGATACAGATTGGCAGAATGGATTTAAAAATATGATCCATCTATATGCTGCTTACAAGAGACTCATCTTAGACCCAAGGATACAAATAGATTGAAAGTGAAAGGATGGAAAAAGATGTTCCTGCAAGCTGTAACCAGAAGAAAGCAGGAGTAGCTATACAAATATCAGACAAAATAGACTTTAAATGTAAAGAAGTCATAAGAGACAAAGGAGGACACTATACATTAGTAAAAGGGACAATTCACCAAAAAGAAATAACAATCTTAAATGTTTATGCTCCCAAATCAATGAGCTCCAAAGTACATGAAGCAATTGGCAAAACTGAAGGGAGCTATAGATGTTTCAACAATCATAGTGGGACACTTCAATATAGCACCCTCCTCTATAGATAGAACAACCAGACAGAGGATCAAAAAGGAAATAGAGAACTTAAACAATTTGATAAATGAATTAGACCTAACAGGCATATATTGATTGTTACACCCCAGAACACCAGGATATATACATTCTTCTCTAGTGCTTATAGAGTGTTCTCCAGGATAGATCATATCTAGGGCACAAAACTTGTCTTTATGAATTTAAAAAAATCGAAATTATTCACAACACTTTCTCAGATCACAATAGAATGAAACTGGAAATCAATAAACACCAAAGAACCAGAACGTTCACAAATATGTGGAGAGTAATAATACGCTCTTAAACAACCAACAGGTCAATGAAGAAATTGCTAGAGAAATTGGTAACTGTCTGGAGATGAATGAAAGTGAAAATACAACATATCAGAACTTATGGCATGTGGCAGAGGCAGTGCAGAGCAGGAAATTTATTGCCCTAACTGCTTATATTAAGAAGAAAGAGCAAAAAGTGAGGACTTACTGCTCACATAGAGGAACTAGAGAAAGAACAGCAAACTAACCACAAAGCAAATAGAGGAAGAGAAATAACAAAGATGAAAACAGAATTAAATGAATTGGAGAACAAAAGAACAATAAAAAGAATCAATAAAATCAAATATTGGTTCTTTGAGAAAATCAATAAAATTGATGGATCCCTACCTAGGCTGACAAAGTAAAAAGAGGGGATTCAAATAAACAAAATCAGAGAGGGAGGTCATTACCACAGACCCTGGAGAAATAAAAAAAACATAAAAGGATACTATGAACAGCCATACACCAACAAACTAGACAACTTAGATGAAATGAATAAGTTCCTAAAAACATACCAACTACCTACACTGACTCAAGAAGAAACAGAAGATCTCAACAAACCAATCACAAGTAAAGAGATTCAAGCAGTCATCAAAAATCTTCCTACAAAGGAAAATCCAGGGCCTGAGGTCATCCTTGTCTCATTCCCGATCTTCTGGGGAAGGCTTTCAGTGCTCACCATTTAGTACCATGCTGACTGTGGGTTTTTCATGTATGCCATTTATAATATTGAGGAAGTTTCCTTTGATTCCTAGCTTTTGAAGTCTTTTTATCAGGAAAGAATGTTAAATTTATTGAATGCTTTATCAGCTTAAATAGAGATGATCATGTGATTTTTTTCCCTTTCAATTTGTTTATTTGCTATATTACATTGATCAACTTTTTTCAAACATTCCAAAAAGACCTAACACCAATCCTGCTTAAACTCTTCCAAAAAATTGAGGAAAAAAGGAAAACTACATAACTCATTTTATAAAGCTAACATCACTCAAATACCAAAACTTGGTAAAGATGCTATAAAAAAGTAAAACAACTGGTCAATCTCCCTAATGAATATAGATGCAAATATCCTCAACAAAATACTCTCAGATCAAATACAGTGACACCTTGAAAGAATTATATACTACAACCAAGTGGGATTTATCCCAGGCATACAAGAGTGGTTCAACACAAGAAAATCAATCAATGTAATAGCACCTTAACAAATCGAAAGGGAAAAAAAATCACATCATCTATATTGATGCTGATAAAGCATTCAATAAATTCAACACCCTTTCCTGATAAAAACACTTCAAAAGCTAGGAATCAAAGGAAACTTCCTCAATATGATAAATGGCATATATGAAAACCCACAGTCAGCATGGTATCCAATGGTGAGATACTGAAGCCTTCCCCCTAAGATCAGGAATGAGACAAGGATGCATTCTGTCCCTATTATCCAGCATTGTACTAAAAGTTCTAGCTAGAGCAATCAGACAGGAAAAAGAAATAAAAAAGGATATAAATTGAAAAGGAAGAAGAAAAAGTTTCGTTATTTGCAGATGACATGATACTGTACTTAGAAAATCCTGAGAAATCTATGACAAAGCTTCTTGAGCTAACTAATGAACAAATTCAGCAAAGTAGCAAGATATAGATTAATGTGCAGAAATCAATAATGTTTCTATATACAAGCAGTGATCTAATTGAGGAGACAATGAAGGAAAAAAATCCATTCAAAATAGCAACTAAAAGAATCAAGTATGTAAGAATAAACTTAACTAGGATGTAGAGGGGAATGCAAAAAACTACATAACTTTGCTAAAAGAAATCAAATATCTAAATAGGTTGAAAGACATTCTGTGTTCTTGGGTAACAAGGTTAAATGTAGTTAAAATGTCAATTCTACCCAAATTGATCTACATATTCAATGCCATACCAATCAAAATTTCAACAACCTACTTTGAAAACTTGAGAAAGCTAGTTATCAAATTTACTTGGAAGGGAAGGAAACCTTGAATAGCTAAAAATATCCTTAAAAAGAAGAATGAAGTGGGGGGATTAACAGTTCCGATTTTAAAGCTTATAAAGCCACAGTTGTCAAAACAGCATGGTACTAGCACAAAGATAGAAGTATTGACCAATGGAATCGAATCGAGAGTGTAGAAATAGGCCCCCAAATCTGTTGAACTGGGATAAAATGATATTTTCAATAAATGGGCATGGCAAAACTGGACATCAGTTGCCAAAAGAATAAAAAAGGACCCTTATCTATTACCCTATACGAAAATTAACTCAAAGTGAGTCAGACCTAAATATAAGGACCAGTACCATAAACTCCTAGAAGAAAATGCAGGGAAACATCTTCAAGACCTGGTAATAGGAGGTAACTTCTTAAACTTTACACCCAAAGAACAAGCAGCGAAAGGAAAAATAGATAAATGGAAACTCCTCAAAAGCTAATACCTTTGCCCTTGATCTTGTGATTTTCCCCTATGAAACTTATTCCTGCAAAGGAGAAGCTTAGCCTAATTATAATTATGCCTAAGAGTCGTCCCCAAAGAACCTCTTTTTGTTGCTCAGATGTGGCCTATCTCTCTAAGCCCACGTGACAAGCAAACTCACTGCCCTCCCCCCTCTATGTGTAATATATTTGTAGTGTTAATCAAATATATTTATTTGTAAACCTCCCTGGCAACGTGGTACAGAAATCCTTGGATGAGCTGGGACTCAGTATCAAGGGACTGAGGAAACCTTCTTGACCAAAAGGGGAAGAAAGAAAGGAGACAAAGTTTCATTGGCTGATAGATTTCAAACAGAGTCAAGAGATTATCCTGTAGGTTATTTTTATGCATTATATAGATATCCCTTTTTAATATATGGTATATTGGAGTGGCTGGAGGGAAGTACCTGAAACTGTTGAGTTGTGTTCCAGTAGCCTTGATTCTTGAAGATGATTGTGTTGTAGCTTTTACAATGTGATTGTGTAATTGTGAAAACCTTGTGTGTGATGCTCCTTTTATCCAGGGTATGAACAGATAAGTTTAAAAATATATAGTGGGGGATAAGGGGTAAAATAAATTGGGTAGATTGAAATACTAGTGGTCAGTGAGACAGAGGGGTAAGGGATATGGTATGTATGAGTTTTTTCTTTTTTCTTTTTCTGGAGTGATGCAAATGTTCTAAAAATTATCTTGATGAAGAATACACAACTATATGATGATTTTGTAAGCCACTGATTCTACACCATGTATGGACTGTATGTGTGTGAAGATTTGTCAATAAAAATATTTTTTAAAAATAGCCAATGCTCTTGTGCCTCAAAAGACTTTGTCAAAAAGGTGAAGAGGCAGCCAACTCAATGGGAGAAAATATTTGGAAGTCACATATTGGATAAAGGTTTGATATCCTGTATAAAATAAAGAAATCATATAACTCAACAACAAAAGAACAAACAACCCAACTATAAAATGGGCTGAAGATATGAATAGACATTTTCCAAGGAGCAAATACAGATAGCTGAAAAGCAAATGAAGAGATTCTCATTTTCATTAGCTATAGGGGAAATGCAGATCAAGACTACAATGAAATACCATCTCACATCCATAAAAATGGCTGCTATTAAATAAAAAGGAAACTACAAATGTTGGAGAGGATGTGGAGAAATTGGAACGCTTATGCACTGCTTGTGGGAATATATATTGGTACAGCCGCTACGGAAGACAGTTTGACAGTTCCTTAGAAAACTAAATATTGAGTTCCCCTGTGACTCAGCAATACCCCTACTTGGTATATACAAAGAAGAGCTGAAAGCAGTTACACAAACGGACATTTGCACACCGATGTTCATAGCAACATTATTCACAATTGCCAAAAGATGGAAACAATCCAAGCACCCATCAAGACAAGTGGATAAACAAAATGTGATATATACATACAATGGAATATTATATAGCAGTAAGATGAAATGAGATCCTGAAGCATATGATAACATGGATGAACCTTGAGGACATAATGGTGAGTAAAATGAACCAGACACAAAAGGACAGATACTGTATGATTTCACTTTTATGACCTTGGTAAAGGTAAAATCAGAGGCTTTTATAATACAGAATATAATGGACTTAGAGATACACAGAAGCTAGAGATGGATGAATGGTTAACTAATGAGGTTGAACTTAAATGTAAGGGAATGGATAGATGTGAAGGCAGTTCATTAGTGGGTCTATAAGTAATATTGCCATATTGAAGGTGAACATGATTGAAAAGTGTTGTATAGAGCCTGGTATCCCACTGATTAACACTACAAATATAAATAAGTTCTTGCATGAACTACTTCAAAGGCATGAATTGTGTACAAAGAGTTTATAATATCGGAGTTTGGGGGGAAACTACTATTGCATACTGTGGACTATGTTTAACAGGAAGACATCAACAGTACCACAACAATACCAGGAGTAAATAATTTTGGGGGGAGGACAAGAGTTAAGGAGAGGTTTGGATTTTCTATTTGGTGAGCTTGTGTTTATTGGTTATTTTTCTTTTGGGAGCAATGAAATTTGTCTAAAATTGAGAGTGAAGATAATGTAAGACATGGAATGTTGACTTTGGACATTGTACTTGATCTCCAATGGAAGTGGCTGAAAAGTAGAATGGCAAACCTAGACTGAGAAATAGAATGGCAAACTGTCGTGTATACATGTGATTGAATATTGTACTGCTACAGAAAGGAACAAAGTCGTGAGGCATGCAACATTGTGAATGACCCTGTAGCACATTATGTGATGCAAAATAAGCCAGAAACAAAAAACAGCAAATATTATATGGTCTTATTTGGAAAATACTTATAAGAAAATAGAGGCCTAGATTATAAACTCTTATAGCAGTCACATTTAGTCCAGAGCTGTAATTGTTATTTCTAGATTTTGAGAGGCAGCGCTATATATGTATAATCTGGTATAAACTTTGAGTACCTGTGTAACATCTAAGACTCAGAGTAAGAGTTCTTCAGGTCTGAAAGTCAACATTACCACATACAACAACTGTTAAAAGAAATTGAAAAAGAGATCAGGCTTCAGTGAGACATAAGAATGGAGCCAGTCGGGTTGGGACTAAGGTAAATCATAATACAAGGGTAAGGAGGACATTACATTTTAGAACTTCACCTACTCTATGAGACCAAAAGAAAAGAGGTTTATTTTGTCCATAACCTAAAATTTTCTGTAGCACATACTCTAACTCAACCTGTTTGGATAGATCATTTAAACAACCCAAATATATGGAAGCCAGAATGGGAATGAGGGCTTGTAATTCTGTATGGCTTAATGTAACACCCAGGAGGCATCCCAGAGTATGTTGAGCAGATAATTTTAAAGTATTTAAAAGTCCCTTGAGGGATGGGAGAAAAATATGGAACTATTAAACTTCCCCCTAGGGAAACCCCTGATACTATCTCAAACATTAGGAACTCCAAAGTCAGTAGGCCAAGCCCCTGATCTTGAGGCTTGCTCTTGTGAATCTTATGTATGTGGGAGAGAAGCTACTCCTACCTAGAATTATGCCTGGAGTTACTTCCAGAAAAATTCTTTTGTTGCTCAGATGTGGCCTCTCTCTTTCTAAGCCCAACTCTGCAAGGAAAATTATTACCCTTCCCCCTACATGAGACATGACATCCAGGGGTGAAAGTCTCCCTGACAACACGGGATATGATTCCCAGGGATGAGCCTAGCCCTGGTACCATGGGATTCACAATGCCTTCCTGACCAAAAAGGGGGAAATAATTGTAACAAATACTTAGAGAGTTCAAATAGAGTCAAGAGGCTACTCTGAAGGTTACTCGTACACATGCCTCAGCTGGATATTGTTATTTATCGTGGTTCACTAAACACCAACCAAAACCATTCCTGCTAACTCTAAAGAAACCTAGGGTTTTATCTAAGATTCTACAAAGGTTCCATGCACTATGATTACTTTCCAGAAACCTACAACCTCCAGATGGGTTCTTAGGCCAGATATGTTCTGAAAACAGCAGGGCCAGCTTCTTCAGAAAATCAACTAGTTCCATCCCCCAATTCCATATTATTGTCATCCCTTCCCAACATGAAAAAGTTAGAATAAGCATAACCCAAATACCCCTAAAGATTAGGAGAAAGATGAAGGGAGAAGGTGGAGTTATAAAACAGAAGATCAGTTTACCAAATTAATATGAATGCTGAATCAGTAAATTGATAATTCTTTTAGTTTTCAGTGTCTTGGAGCAGTTAGAAGGAAAAACCTAAAATTGTGGAACTGTAACCCATATCAAACTCTAAAATCTGTTCTACAACTGATTTGTTGCAGTGTGCTTTCAAATTTATTGATTTTTTATATATGTTATTTTTCACAATTTTTTAAAAAGCACACACACACACACAAAAGAAAAGACTGTGGGGCTTAAAGTGTTCTGTACAAGGACAGGTTTTGGAACTGTCCCCTGATACCAGCTTGGAGCAGCTGGGACTTAAATGGGATCAGGGGATAGATGGTGTCAGTGAGAAATTATCTCAGTTGGTGTCCCCCACCCCCCACACATGCAAAAAGCCAATCAGTGTCTGGTGTATTGCATTCCAGAAGCTTTAGCAAACTGAAACAGTCCTCATCACTAATGTGATCTATTCATAAATCACCTGGCCTCCAGTTTTTCCCTCCTCTACATCTCCTATCACTGTAGCCACAGCCTGTCTCCACTTTTCCTCTGCCCAAAGTCCTTAAGCAGCTTTTCTCCACATGGCAGCAAGTAGGGCTTATCCTACTTGGCCTGGCCCTCTGCAAGTTTTCTTTCTGTCATCCTATTATCCTTTTGTCACCTTCAACTGAGTGGTTGCTCTTTTCCAAGTCATCTGTGCACTTTCTCATCTCCACACTTTTTCACAAATTCATTCTTCCGCCTGGAATCTACCACTTCCACTAGTCAATGAAGATTTTTAAGCAACTGCTTCCTGCCAGGCCCTGTGGCATATCCAAGGAGAGTAGTAGTCCTAATGTTCAAGGAGCTCATGCTCTACTGAAGGAGAGCAGATCACATCTTTGAACGTTCTGGCCCACCTAACCTGTGTTTGGATGTTGCTTTGAGGATGCTGATCTTCAACTGATCTTCCCAATTGCTTTGGAGGAAGTGAGAGCAGGTGGCAGTGTCCTCATTTTGTGGATGAAGAAAGTGAGGCAAGTGCAGAGAGGTGCAGTGACTTGCCCCAGGTCACACAGCTGGCCAGTGACAGAGCCAGGAGTTGATTCAGCCTGTATGCCTCTAGATCTTCTCAGTTAGGTGGATGCTGACTGAGCCAGAGTCTGAACCACACAGATGATGCTGGGGAAGACTCACTGATGGAGGAAGCCCTTGAAGATGGGGGAGGTTTTGAAGAATAGTTTTCTAAGTATGGGCCTGATTCTCTTACTCATGCTTCTGAAGCCAGGAATGTGAGGCTTGGAAGACTTTATGTGGCCATGTTTGTCCATCCTGGATATAGTGGGTATATGTGGGGGTAGAAGAGATATTTAGTTATTTTTCTGCCCAAGCTCTCAGAATGTGGAAGTTAACCCTTTACCCTCTACCCCTGTCAGGTTCACCAGACACTGTCCGTGGAACTCGATCAAGTGTTGAATGCCCTCAGCTTTCCAAAGAAAAAGGCACTACTGCTTTCAGGTGCATAGCCAGTGGCCTCCAGTAGGGAAGAAAGCTTTGCCCATAGATTCTGAATTGGAACCACTCTTTCCCACCTCCCATCCAGACTGGTATGGTCTCCATAATTCTTTCCCTTCCTATGGCAGAGCTAGGTGGGAGGTGGGGGAAGGTAGCAAGGACTAGATGTAAGGAGCCTCCTGCTTTCAGCTGCTATCTTACGCTTCCTGCGGACGGCCCTGCAACAAGGCTTCTCCTCTGGCCTCGTGACCCTGGTACCCTCAGGTCCCCAGCTAGCATCAGTCCCTGAGGACACTGTCCTCGCTCCACTGGGAACATCACAAGTGCTGTCCCTGGTCATCAGGCTGCAGAATCTCCTGGTGCAGGTAAGGCCCTTGCTAATTGGGATCCCAGCAGACAATAACAGGTCTTGCCAAGGATGTGGAAAATTTGGAACCCTCATACATTGCAGTGGAATTGTAAAATGGCTTAGCGCTTTCTCAAAATGTTAAACATAGGATTACCATATGACCTCGCAATCCCTCTCCTAGGTATATACTCAAAAGAAATGAAAACATACGTCCACACAAAAGCTTGGACACAAATGTTCATAGCAGCACTATTTATAATAGCTAAAAAGTAGAAACAACCCTCATGTCAACAGAGGAATAAATAAACAAAATATGGTATATCCATACAATGGACTATTATTTGGCCATTGAAAGGGATGAAGCTCATGCTACAATCTTGATGAACCTTGAAAGAAGCTAGACACAAAAGACCCATATTGTTTGACTCCATTTATATGAAATGTCCCCAGTAGGCAAACCATAGAGATAGAAAGTAGATTAATGGTTGCCAGGGACTACAGGGAGGGGGAAAATGAGGGAATAAGGAATTACTGCTAATGGGTACAGGGTTCCTTTTGGGGGTGTTGAAAATATTCTGGTGTTAGAACTCTGTGAACATACTGAAAACCACTGAATCACACATTTTAAAAGCATGAATTTTATGGTTTGTGAATTATATCTCAATAAAGCTGGTCCTCCCTGACATCTCTGGGCCAACTGCATCACAGCATCTGTGCCACTTACTGAATGCTGGGAAAGTACATGGAATCTTCGGTGCTTGGAATGATATGGGTGGCATGGGGGTCAGGAGTAGCCAAGGGCAGACTTCCCTTCAGCTCAGATCTCAGAGGGATCACAGAACTGTAAACCTTGGAATGTTTCCACAGTGGAAAAAAAGTAGATTTATTCTAGGTTCCTCTGGAACTGGAGACCTAGGTCAGTGGGTGACAGACTGCAGGAAGACAGGGGAAGGTCTTGTTCACGATCAGGGAGCTTTCTTAGGAGGAAGGAAGAGAAGTGTCTTGTGGCTAGAGGTTTCCAGACAGAAACCAGGTGTCTCCAAAGAATTCTTACTGGAGATTGGGAAGGATTTTGGCTTAGGTGACCTTTAAATTATCTTCCATCACTGGGATTCGGTTTGGGGGAAGGGAGTAGTGGTCATAATGCAGAGACCTAAGAGTACCATGTACGGAGGGGATGATAGACCTAAGTCGATGAGGAGGAGACAAGTTAGGATTAAAAATAGCAATGGCTGTAACATTATATAAATAGTAATTTTCAGTTTCCCAAGCCCTCTTATGTCTATGATCTCATGTGATTCTCACACAAGCCAGCCCTGTGAGCTAGAAAACTGCAGCTCAGAGAAGTCTTATGATTGTCTCAGGATCACAGAGCCTGTGAGAGAACCTGAAATTAGAAGTAAAGGATTCACAGGAAAAAGGTGGAGGAAGAACAGCTTAAAGAAGTTCTCAAACCATTTCCCAGAGGTTCGTCTTCTGGGCAGACCTGGACAGTGGTCCATTCTGTCAAGGGCACAAATACAGATGTAGAAGTGTAATGAGATGGATAACATTAGATTGACTAATGTTACTTACTTCTGATTCAGGTGCAGGAATTATATGAGAGTAGAAGGTAATACTGGATACAGTATTTGTGTTTGAAGGTGAGTCCCCTGATGAGAATACTCTGTCCCATATCCCACCACCCTCAAGCTTGAGACTATTTATATAGCAGATACAGGAATCAGATGAAGATCAAAACTTCCTTTTTATTGGTAAGACCAACTGGAGAAAAAGGTTGCTATATTGGGCCAAAATGACCTTCCAGCAACCTCATTCCAGAATTAAATTTATTCACCCAGTCACAGGCAGAACTGATCAACTCCAGGACTCCATTCCTTATTTCCTGCCCCCAAGTAAGCCTATCCTTTGACCAAGAATAGACCAAAACATCCCTTCCTGCTGACAGGGGGGTTCAAATCAGAGTTTTCTGTAGAAGCTGAGCTGAGCATGTTCTTTCTCATAAAGTCTTCAATCATGCTAGTCATTCATTCTTCCATGGGGAGGAGCTGGGTGAGAGAGGTGGTGCTACTCTGGGAGAGGGTCTCTTGAGGCTGGGGATGTTTTAGAATGAGAGCAAGGGGCCCCTGCCCCATCTCTGGAGAAGGGTGGGATTGTGGGATTTAGGACTGGCTAAGTGGAACATGCCAAGTGAAATTCAGCACTTTCACTGGCACTGGAGGCTGCCACCTCCCACCACCACCCCTTACCTGGTGCTCGGCCCTACCTTTAAGTATGCATTGAAGAGATGTCTAATAAGTAGCAGGTTTGAAAGGGATATGGTCGACTAGCCTGCTCAGAGCAGTCATGTGTCCTCATCTGGTCCTGCATCTGGAAGTTCAAAATGAGGCTACATAGTAGTTCTCTGACTGGTTGGTTTTGCATTCCAGAATTTTCAACAGGATCAGGTAGATTTTATACTCTTGCAGTCTTACTTCTGATTCAGGTCCAGCTATTACCTCCTTGGGAGGCCTTAGGAGAAGGGAAACGGGTGGGCCTAAGCAGGGAAGAGACATATTCTTCATTTTCAGTAGACTTGGCTTGTTGGTTGGGGTGTGTGATGTGGAATGTATTATCAAATTGGATTTCAGGGAGCTAATTAATTTTATAAAATTTGAGGCTTTGATCTCATGGATCATTCCTGCAAGAGCAGAGGTTGATATCTGGCTAAGGTTCTCTGAGAGGAGGATGTAGGGAGGAAGAGGAGAGCGAACAACTTTACTGAGTGCCTATTCTATGCAAGGCTCTGGCCTAGGCACTTGGCATATAATATTTATTCATCACAACTCCTCTGTAGGGTAGAAATGATCATCTCAGTTTTACAGACAGGTAAAGAGTTCCATATGTTGAGTAACTTGCCCAAGGTCACAAAGTTTTAGATCAAGATTCTAATGTAAGAATTGGCTACAAATTCCATCTTCTTTTAGTGTTGCAAGACATGCCAGGGAAACAAGTCATTGTGGTAATCCCAGCATTGCTAACACTCAGCTACCCAGCTCCTCACTCACCATCCAGGGGGCCCTTACTGTGGGGTAATGTAGACATGGAGTCAAAGTTGCATGAGGGTCTCCTCTCTCACCATGTGGGGAAGCCATGGCCTGTAATCTGGCTTCCTGAGAAGAGGCTGGAAGTTCCCACTGGTGAAGAGTTCATTTTTAATTAGAGGAGGAGTAAGGGTGCTGGACCAGGAATGAGGAGACCTAGGTTTTGGTTCTAGACCTACTAACTACCCAGGGGTCCTCAGATCATGTAACTTCTCCTGGACCTCAGTTTTCTTATCTGTAAAATAAGGTGGATGAGTTGGATCAAACACTTCAAAATGTATTCCTTGGAGGCCTTAGGGGTTCTGTGGAGAAATCTCAGGAGTTGCTAAAGGGGGGAGAGCATTTCTCCTCTCATTTACTTCGTTAAGATATTCATCATTTATTGAGGGTTTACTCTATATCCATTTTCTCATCTAAGCCTCTCAGCAATCCAGATAATCTCTTTTATTGCCACTTACAAACGACAAAACAGACTTAGGAAGATTAAGTAATTTGCCCAGAGTCACACAGCTGGTAAGTGACCAGGCAAGGATTCCCACCCAAGTCTGTCTCGTATCCTTAACCACCAGTCTCTCCTGCCTTCCAGAGAATAGCAGGCAGAGAACACAGATTTTTCATTGTTTGTTTTTACATTTCATAGTATCACACTTTTGAGAGAGAATTTATATACAATAAAATTCACTAAATTTAAGTGTACAGTTGGAAGTGTTTTGACAAATATGTACAGTGTGTAAATACCACCATTATCATGATATAGAACCTTTCCGTCACCCCCAAAAGTTCCCTGTGCTCCTTTGCAGTCAATCCCCTCTCCCCATCCTTGACCCTTGGTAACCACTGATTTCCTTTCTGGTACTCTGGTTTTACTTTTCCTAAAATTTCATCTACATGAAATCAGACAATATGTGGCAGTGTGTGTCTAGCTTCTTTCTTTCAGCAAAGTGCTTTTAAGGTTCATATTTTTATTTATATCAGTGGTTCATTTATTTTCATTACTGAGAAGTATTCATTGTTTGGTTATATCACAATTTGTATCCATTCTCCTGTTGATAGACATTTAGAATTTTGAAGTTTTTTGGCTATCATGAATAAAGTTGCTCTTAATATTCAAGCAGAAGTCTAAGAGAATGAAAATGCATTTTCATTTCTCTTGGGCAAATAACTAGGAGTGGGCTTGCTGGGTAATGTATTTGTTTTCAATTGCTACGTAACAAATTACCACAAACTTAGTGGCTTAAAACAATAGCCATTTATTACCTTAGTCCTGTATGAAAGAAGTTCAGGAAGGCTCGGATGGCTTCTCTGTTTAGGTTCTCACAGGGCTGAAATCAAGTTGTCACCCAGGTTGGACTCTTACCTAGAGGTACTGGTGAAGAATCCAAGCTCATAAGTTGTTAGCAGAATATAGTTCCTTACAGTTAAAAAGACTGAAGTCCCATTTCCCTGCTGGCTGTCAGCCAGGGGCCTCTTGCTGCTCTTTAAGATTGGCCATGTTCCTTCTCACTTGGCTCCCTCCATCCTCAAACCAGCAACAACACTTTGAGTCCTTTTCACACTTGAATCTTACTGGCTTCTTCTTCTGCCATCAGCTGTTTTAAAGGGCCTGTGTGATTAGATTAGGCCCATCCATCCAATCTCCTTTTGCCATACAGCATAGGATGATCACAGGAGTAACACCAGGGAGGAAAGGTCGTGGGACCATCTTAAAATTCTGCCTACCACCTATGGTGGGTGTATGTTGACCTTGATAAGAAATCATCAAACTCTTTTCCAAAGTAGCTGTACCAGTTTACCTTCCCACCAGTAGAGTATGAGAGTTCCTGTTGCCCCCATCCTCAGCAATCCTTGGCAATGTCAGTCTTTTTAATTTTAGCCATTTTAGGGGATAGTAGTGGTATCTCATGATGGTTTTAATTTGCATTTCCCTAATGATGAATGATATTGAGATCTCTTCATGTGCTTAGTGGAGCATAAGATTTTGTTTGATGAAAGGGTCTGCTGCTTTAAAAAAAAAAGTATAAAACTCAGTGGTTTAGATAAATTGTGGATAATTCTAGGGTCAGTATTCTATGAATCTATTAGTGACTGCACAGGGACCCAGGGTCCATTTCATTTTCTGAAACAAAACAGTTCTCAAATATAGGCAAATCACCCAGTATAAGCAACTGTGCTCTGGGTGTCAGAGATGAAACCGACAAACATTTCTTGATTATCTTCAGGGCCAAAATCCCAAATCTGAAATCCAGAAAGCTCTGAAAACCATTTTTTCTTAGTTGGCACCATAACCCATTGGAAGCAAAACCTGACCCGATCTTCTGATTTTTTGCAGAAGGACCCTCTGTTGTCCCAGATCTGTGTTGGCTGCCTGGAAGCCTTGCTTGACTACCTGCATGCTCGGAGCCCAGATTTTGGTAAACAATCTCCCTGTTCTCTGTGGTTCCCATGGGAAAGATAGGAAGCCAGCCTCTGCCACCCTTCTGCAACAGACTTCTACCCCAGCTTTTTTAACTTTCAATTTTAAAATACTTTCCAACTTACAGAACAGTTAGAGAAATAATACAAACCCTATACAGAAAACTCCAGTAGACCCCTATCCTCCCCTATACCCAGAGCCATCAATCTCAACATTTTGCCATATTTGCCATATCATTTTATCTGTCTATTCATCTTTCTATCCATCTACCTATCTATCCATCTGAATGTCTATTTGTCAATTCATTTTCTGAACACCTGAGTGTAGATTGTACACACCATCTCCTTGAACACTTAATACTGCTGTGTACAAAAAACAAGGATATTCACTTACACAATCACCTTAAGTGCAGTTACCAAGTTCAAAAATTTAACATTGAAAATAAAACACTGTATATACCAATTTTTTCATATGTCCCAATAATGTCCCTTTGAGCTTTTTCTCTTCCCTTCTAGATCCCATCCAGAATCATGTACTACAGTTAAGTCATTGTCTCTTTAGTTGTTCTTTCTTTTATTTTTTAATTTTGGAAACATATATACAACATAAACTTTCCTATCTCAATGACTCCCAAGCATACTATTAAATAGGATTAATCACATTTACAATATTGTGTTACCCTCAACACCTTCTCTTACTAAAACTTTTCCATCTCCTTAAACAGAAACCCTATACTCATTATGCAGTGATTTCCCATTCCCACTACCCCTATGCGTGACAACCTGTACTCTTATTTCTGTCTCTGTGAGCTTGTATGTTCTCCAATATTTTCTTTGTAGTTACCATGGATCTTAAATTTAATATTCTAAATCTATAACCATCTCGTTTGCTTTGATTCCAATTTAACTTAATAGTACAATAGTACATACAAACTATGTTCCTATACTCCTTTGTCTCCCCACCTTTATGTAGTTTTGTCATAAATTACATGTTTATACATTATGAGTCCATAATCACCGATTCATTATTACATTTTGCATTTGCCTTTTAGGTCCCATAGAAAGTAAAACGTGGAGTTACAAACCAAAAGCACAATAGTACCAGCATTTATATTTAACCATGTTGTTAACCTCATCAGAGATCTTTATTTCTTCATGTGACTTTGATCTATAATCTCTTGTATTTTCCCTTCCTCCTGCAGAACTCTCTTTAGTATCTCTTGCAGGGCTGGTCTAGTGGTGATGAACTCCCTCAGCTTTTGTTTATCTGGGAATATCTTAATCTCTCCCTCATTTTTGAAAGTGGCTTTGCTGGATACAGAATTCTTGATTGCCAGTTTTTTCTTTCAGTACTTTATATATGTCATCCCACTGCCTTCTTGTTTCCATGATTTCCTATGAGAAATTGGCACTTATTCTTATTGAGGCTCCCTTGTACATAACATGTTGCTTCTCTTTTGTGGCTTTCAGACTTCTCTTTTAATCTTTGACATTCAACAGTTTGATTATAATATGTTATGGTGTTAATCCATTTGAATATAAGCTGTTTGAAGTTCATTGAACATCTTGGATGTGTATATTCATGTCTTTCATTAAATTTGGGAAGTTTTCAGCCTTTTTTTTTTTTTTTTTAGTGTTCTCTCGGTCCCTTTCTCACTTTCTTCTTCTGGGACTCATATAATGTATGTATTGGTATGCTTAATGATATCCCACAGGTTCCTCAGGCTCTGTTCACTTTTCTTCATTCTTTCTTGTTTCTGCTTTTCTGACTGAATAATTTCAGTTATCTTATCTTCTTTGATTCTTTCTTCTGCCAGCTCCAATTTACCGTTGACCCCTCTTGGGGGGTTTTAATTTCTGTTACTGTGGTTTTCAGCTCAGCTTCATTCCTTTTCATTATTTCCATCTCTATGTTGTTATTCTCTTTATATTCATCTATCATTTTCCTAATTTCCTTTAGTTCTTTGTCCATGTTTTCCTTTAGCTCTTTGAGCATACTTAGGACCATTAAAAATATATTTGTTCGTGCTATACCCAGGTCTGTTCCTCCTTGTTTATGTGTTCCAATGCTTTAATCTTCTCCTTTGCCTAGGCCATCATTTGGTGTTTCTCTGTGTGGTTTGTAACCTTTTGTTGAAATCTGGACGTTTTGATATTTTAATGTGCTTTTTTTCTGTTTGTTTCATTTTGTTTTCTTGCTGGAATTTAATTTCTGAGGCATCTGTTTCTTAGGTTTGTATCCAGCTAGTTTTGGGACAGAGCTTTACTTCATTGCCTGGAGCTAACAAAAAAACTAAGAAGGCAAAAAAGAAAACACCTCT
This sequence comes from Myrmecophaga tridactyla, assembly GCA_004026745.1. NCBI lineage: Eukaryota > Metazoa > Chordata > Mammalia > Pilosa > Myrmecophagidae > Myrmecophaga > Myrmecophaga tridactyla. Next base: position 38,255 of record PVIY010009837.1, on the reverse strand, counting down.
CCTGGTCTTTGCAAATTGATGTTTGCAAGTGCTGTCGTTCAGAGCTTATCCATACCATGAATTTAAAGAGTAGCTCAAGGCCAAAGTGTAGGAACCTCCCTCTTATCTTGGGCATATACATGTGGTCACAGGAATTTCCCCCATTTACTTGGTTCTGAATGTCCCTTCTTCCCTAGAAAATAGTTTCCCCATGCTATCCAGCACTGCAGTGTATATCTTACAGCCAGTAATCTCTCACCCCAGGCAGCACCCCTTGACTTTTCTCCCATAGTGTTCTGTAAGAGAGTTCCATGAGCTGCCTTCTACATGTAGGTTAAGTTCTGGGATGGCAAGTCCCTTAGGCCACTACTGGACAGATTTGTCTGGACTTACATACTCCCAGTATGTGCACAAGGTTACTCTGCTCCCTCTGGAATCAGTACCGAGGATCTCCACTTGGAGCATGGGCCAGTTCTGTGCTGAGCCAATGAGAGGTGGGATGGGGGCCAAGCAGGGCAACATAAGATCCAGTCACTTTAAAGTAGCCTTTTCTTAAGAAGCCTGTTACGGCAATTCTTTAACAACATCTTTGAGTAAGATGTTGTTGCCAGTTCTTGTTGATTGTTCAAAGCTTCTGTGTTGGAAGGACCCCGAAGTATCTCACTTCTTCTTGATCAGGGCAGGGCTCCCATCACTTATAATCATTTTAACAACACTGATAGTACACTGTCATACCCATTTTACAGATGAGGACATTGAGGTTCAGAGTGGTCAAGTGATGTACCTGACCAAGGTCACAAAGCTCTTAAGTGGCAGAGCCATTCTTCTTGCCTGTCTACACAGAATGTGTAGTCTGATTGAGCCAGGCAGCATAGGTCAATAAGAGCCCAGGGCAGGAATAAACCTGCTGGAATCAGCTTGTCCAGTGACCTCCCTCCAGCTGAGCAGCCCCTCTTCCTTGAGCTAGTAGGAGAACGTCCTCTTTAGAGTGTTCCAAGGCCTTTGGAAAAGCAACATTAACCACCCAGGGTGACATGTTCCCTACAGCACTCCATGTGGCCTCCCAGCCCTGGAATCGGTTTTTGCTGTTTTCCCTCTTGGATTCTGGGGAGAATTCCTTCCTCAGACCTGAGGTCTTGAGGCTCATGACCCTGGTAAGTACAGAAAGGATGGCCTTATGGTCTAAAGCATGTCGTGAGCTCAGTGGTACTGAGGTGGCCAGAACACCTTAATTCTCAGAGAACGTAGATGATCTGGGTAAGCCTCTTTCCTGCAAGATGCCCACTCAGAGAATTCCTGTAAATGCCCACAACTCTTAGGACCCCAGGAGACCCTGACTACCTTTCTGCTGTTCACTCACTCATGACATATTGACCAGAGCCATATGCCAGGTCTTTTATGCTAGATAACAGGGGCATTGATGAGCCAAATATTCTCTGCCTCAAAGCAGAGAAGAAGCTAGATGAGTAAGCTAATAGTTAAAGTATCATGTTTTCAGTGTTAGCAGAGGAAGGTGCCTTGTGTGCAGTAAGTGCCCATTGCAGAAATAACAATGCAGAGAGCCCAGGAATAAGAGCAAAGTGGATCAAGCAGGGATCCACATGGAAATATAGAGTAATTGCTCTGCCAAAGCCAGGAAGGAGATGAAAATAAGAATGTAGTAGACACTCAGTAAATGTCTGTATCTTTTTAATAAAATGGAAGAACACTCAGCAATGAAGAGAACATTTTAGCTGAGGCTGGAAGGATTCATAGGCAAAGAAAAGGAAAGGTTTCTATGTAGTGAGGATCCCAGGTACAGCAGGGAAACATATATAGTTTATTTGGCTATGAGTCTAGGTTCAAGGTTGGGTGGGAGGAGCCAAGGCCACAGGGGTCAGCGGGATCCAGCACTTATAGGGTCTGCCTCTTTTGTACCCCTCACCCCCCTCTGTGAAATCCTTGAAGCCGGGGTTCTTGTGGGTTTCAGAACTGTGTCCCCAGCCCATGCTGATCATGGTGGGGCACAGAAACTGTCTAGGAAATGTCAAATCACTGTGTGTTTGGGGGCTTTCTCCCTGGGTCAGTTTGTACGGTTCCAGAGCAGCAACATCATCTCTCATGAAGAAGTGGGTCATGTTCTGCAAGCTGCGGCTTTGGCTGATCTCTCTACTCTCTCAAGCACCACACTTCAGGCTCTGCATGGTTTCTTTCTGCAGGTGGGTGGGAAGTCACAAAGCCCCTGTAGAAGCTTGGCCCTCAAGGCTGCCTTCCCTGTGGAGGGTACAGCTCTGATCATAGCAGCCAACAGGGGGTCAGAAGTGCCAGGAGCAGGAGGAAGCAGGGAGTTGATGTTGGCAAGTGGGCTAATAAGAGAGAGCTTATGTGAAGTGGGCGCTGAGGGGGCCTGGCATCCCCACCCTTTTCTCTCTTCAGGTCCAGAGCATGGGCCGCCTGGCTGATCCCAGCACTGCTCAGACCCTGCAGGCCTCCTTTGAGGGCCTTTCCTCCAGGGTCTCCTCCACCCACCCACCCCTGCAGGACGTGCTGTATCCTTTCTTCCATCTGGGAGCCTTGGCCTGGGCAAGATCACCCAGGCCTTAGGAGGCTGTAGCATCATGAGGGGTTCAAGCCCAGTTCTGGGAGAGCATCAGGACAGACAGGTATGCTGTCTACAGCCCTGTCCTCTGAAGCAAGAATGGGGTCAGTGAGAATATTCATAGTAATAGCAGTAACAATAGCTTGTTCTGTTTATTAAGTTCCTGCTGAGGCCAGTCATCTTATATGCACTATATCTAATTGGATATCTATATCTAATTGACATGTCCATGTCCTAGGATTGCTACATAAGTGTATTATTATGATTCCTACCCCTGTTCCTGTATGAGGAAACTTAAACCTGGGAGGTTAAATGATGTGCTCAGGATGACACAACTAGGAATAGTATCAGGATTTGAACCAGATTTGTCTGTCTCCAAAGCCACACCACCAAACTAGTAAGCTAGTACTTCTCCATGGGCTTTGCAAAGAATCTCCCAAGCCTGTTTGGTACAGGTGCTTCCCTTAGCCCAATACCTGGGGGGAGGGGGGACTGGGTGACTGGCATGTACCTTAGAAAGCCTGGGGCTGTGAGCAGTGGGCACAGGCCCTCTTGGTGGTGGTGCTCCAGAGACCCAGTGGTCCTGGAGGCAGAGTGGGGAGGAACAGTGCTCTCCCCCTTTTCCAGTCTCCCTGGCTCTCTTCCTTCTTCCTCCCGTGGTACAGTTCCCTGTAGTATAGCATACACCCAGCCTAGGTGTTCAGGTCCCAATTTCGGAATACATCCCAAATTCCCAAGGAGCACCCCTGTTCTTGTCTGGCCATTCTTGCCCTTTTGGGTTCTGGAAGCATGACTCTCCCTTGGTTGTTACCTACCTCTGTGCTGTTCTCCTGTCATGCTTTGCTGCCAGCTGCCTAGGAGGGGTGGCCATATCTCTGTCTCACTTCAGAGACTGACCCTCAAGGCTTGAAGGCCCAGAAATGGAGAGAGCTGAAACCTGGAGACAAAGTCAGGGTCCAGTTTTTGAAGAAATGGATGAGAATTGTGGTCATTCATCTACAACCATTTATTCCATTGTTGAACTGTAATCAGGAAATAAAACGATACACGTGTGTGCCTATATTTTGCTCTAAACACATCTTGTCTCCCTTGCACTGATTCCTTAGCTGGTTTAGAGGGCCTTCAGCAAGGGATGGATGGCTTCTTCCAGGAGAGAGGGAGCAGAGTTTTGTTCTGCTGAAAGATAAGGAGCACCAGCTGGTGCCTCAATTGTGCCCAGAGAACACCAGCCAGGCCATCCTCAGACTAGAAGAGTAGAGAAGGGCCTTTGTGGTCCCCGCCTGCCCTAAATCCTATGCGAGGCACTTTACCTGCTGCCTGAAGTAAGAGAGGTAGAATTTCCAGAGGAGAAAGCTGAGCCAGGTCACATCTTTTAAGCCTTCTTAACTTAGCAAAACCACCCTGGCCTCAGCCCTTCTCCAGCTAAGCTAATGTAACTTCCTTCTGTTCTCGCTGTTGCCAGTAGGACACTGTTGCTTTCCCTCATTGCCCTCGGAGCTCGTATGTGTATAGATAGCTCCACGTGTACGGCTATTTATTTAATGTCGCTGTTCTGTTCCGAATTCAGCCCTTCCCGCCTGGCAAGGGCCCTCGCGCCTGCAACTGGCCACCCCCCGCCCTTCTACCTAGGGTCTTTTTCTGACCCGGCACAAAATATGGGCTGAAAGACGAAGTAACAGACGGGGGAAGCCCCCGAAAGGCTTGGTTTGGAAACTGGTGGACTGGAGGGGAAAGCCCCGCATTGCAGGCTTTGCAAGTTGAAAAAAAAAAAAGTGCTAGCAACGACTCGCTGAATTGATTTTGTGAACTGCAGTTTAAAAAACACTGTCGTCGTTGATGAAACAGGTGCGGCAGGGAACGCGGAAGCCCCTTGGTTGGACACAGACCACACGCCTTGGCAAAGTTTCACCGAGTTCTGGGAACCGGGGCCACCGGGACACCCCGCCCGCCACGAGCAAATCTCTACTAGAGACCCAGCGTGTCGGGGCGGCAGGGGCGGGGCCGGAAGTGAGGCCCAGGGAGAGCGGCAATCGCGTCCCGCGCTCATTGGCCGAAAGCGAAGCGGTGGGTGGGGCGGATGGTCGGAGGGCTCTCGGCTGCAGCTGGTTGAAGCTTCACGGTTCCGCGCCTCTGCAGAGCCACCAGTGGGCGCTTGTTGCCACCTAGGCACCGAGGACCTCCCCGACCGCCCCTTCCCGCATTTCCGGGCCTGGTAGGTGGTAGTCGGGACGCCTGGCGACAAGCTCCGGGTGTGGGGTGGTGGGGAGGCGGTGACCAAGGGCCCCGAACCAGTCGTAGCGGGTAGGGAGTGGGATTCGCGGCCTCGGAAGCCTCTCTCCACCGGGAAAGGCTCTCCTCCTGGAGCCGGAAGGCTGTGGGCACTAACCCGGGCCCGCGAGCCCGGGTAGCCTGCCCGAGCCCATCGCCACCACGTTACCTCTCAATTTCCTCCTCTGCGGAATGGGTTCAGAGTCTCACCCCCAAGCGAGCGAAAGCTCTGGGGACGCATGGGGGCGGGAAGCGGGATCGAGAGAACGGATTAGTGGGAATAATAGTTGGGAAAGCCGTAACCGCCCCCGGCAGTCCCTTTTCGGGGGGGGTTTCTTCCCCACTGCTGTGCTTCAGTCATTACTGGTTTGTCTGGTACCACCACACCCTCATCCCTTCCAGGTTCTGCCCTAGCCTGGATCTGTAGCATAAAGTTGGAATTTTGGAGGGGGGTCCTGGGTGATTCTGGACTACTCCTTCCCTCTCTCTGGGTTTCAGATGCTTCATCTGCCTGGAGGGTACATATGGATGACATCTCTGCACCCTGTTTTGTTCTTACTGTTTATAGCTGAGCACCGTTGCCCTGGGACAGGTGTCCTAGTAGAACAGTGACCGGCTCCAAAGTAGGCTCTCCTACAGGAGAAAGATGGAGTCAAATACAACTCTTGGTTAACCTGGGAGTGGTTGTGTGACTTTGGGCAAGTCATCTCATTTTTCTGTGTGGTGGTTTCCACAGTGATAAAATTGGGCAGCTGTCATCTGCATTAGGCCTTCCTTCACCACTGTATTTGTAGTTGTACCCCACTGATTCCCTTGCTCTTCCCATGCTTGTTTTACAAGCTTATTGATTGCCTCATTTCCTACCAGAAGGAAAGTTCAGGGATTTTTGTTTGTTTTATTCACTGCTGTATCCCCAGTTCTTACAACAGTGCCTAGATTGTAGTAGGTGCTCAATAAATAAATGTGGAATGTAGCCAAAGAGAAGCAGGTGCTACATGTGGAGTCCCTGGTTGCAAAAGCCATGAGTGGCAGTCCTCTTACGCCAAGACTATTCTGCCTCTCCTCCCATCCCTGCAGCCTTTCTTTCTAATAAAAGACGTCAGGGAAAGAGGGAAATCCCAGAAATTTCACATCTCTGAACTGGCCAGGGTCTTCTCAACCTTGCCTCCTAGGCAAGATAAGGGATTAGGGGGGATGAAGTTGACTGACCCCTTGCACTCCAGGGACAGTGCCGTACAAGTCCTCCCTGCAGCAGGGAGGTGGCCTCCATATCCCTATTTTACTGGTGAGGAAGCTGCGGCTCAGAGAGACTGAACAACTTGCCAGAGATCCCACGGAGCCAGGAGCAGAGCCAGGCTCCAGCCTGAAGCTCTCAGCTGCTGACACTAAGTGTCCCTACACTGCTAACATCTTCCTCCTTTCCAGCATCCATGGGTCTTTATTACATGCCTCCTGGTCACAGGCCCTGAATGAGGACCTTCAGAATTATCAAGGCTAGACATGTTCTTTATATTTGGAGCTGTGCCTTTTCAGAGCTTTGGCCCCTCCTGGGAAGTTGTTAACCTTCATTCTCCGTTTTTGTATAACACCAAGCTCTGGGTTTCACCTCCTTTCTCTAAATTACTCCTCTAGCTCCAGGGTTTCAGATATGGACCTTCCTCAGTTCCTGGCCTTCCTCCTTGCCCTAGCACTGTCTGGGACAGGTGCCAAAGGTACCCTTCGGACCACCCTGGACCCAAGCCTGGAGATCTGTATCCTTCAGGGTTGAGGGTGGGATGATGGGCTGTCTCTGAGAGGTCTATAAATAAGTTCTCTTTGTACTCCTCAGGGGAGTCCAGGAATTGATTTGGTCCAGCTGGCAGCAACTGGTGAGGAAAAGTAAGGTGCACTAGATAGACCTTGAGCAAATCTGTACTCTTCTGAGCCTTAGTTTCCCCATATATTAAACGGAGAAGGCAAGGCTTTTCTCTTAGGCCATGAAGATGCAGGGAAGATTGTACATGTGCCTATCACCTTGTGGGTGAAACCACAGGTAGACTTAGGATTACTGGCCTGTCTTGACTCTGGTGTACTGGACATCTCTGGGCCAGGCCTTGGGGACACAGAGATAAGTCAGGACCAGCCTCTGGCCTTGAGTAGTTCACAGGCCTAGGGTAAGAAAGTCTCCAAACATATCTTTGTGCTCTGCAACTTGTACCTTGATGGAGCCTGGGAGGAGACAGGGAGGAGCACTGTGCCTTTTCCTGACTCCAGCTTTTGAGTCAGGTCTTAAAGAATGGAAACTCGTACAGAAGAGTGGAGAGGGCATCCCAGGCAGAGGGCACCGTGTAAGGAGAGACAAGGAGGTTCTCGGAACGGAATGATTGAGGAGAACACAGGAGCCACATTCTGGATGGTTAGGTCCAGGCTGTTGGGTGTGGAGGCCTTTGTAAACTGGACATATTCACAGACTTCTCAGTCAATTTGCTCCTTCCCTGGGAGTCCCAGCCATTAGGCATCCATGGCCCTTGGGCATGCTTGTTGGCCAGAAACAGGCCTTCTGGATTGGGACCACCAGACTTGTCCAGTCAGGCATCCCTGGGCCAGCCCCTTAACTTCACATTGCCTAGACAAGAAGATGTTTGAGGTGAAGCGTCGGGAGCAGCTCCTGGCACTGAAGAACCTGGCGCAGCTGAATGATGTCCACCAGCAGTACAAGATCCTCGATGTCATGCTCAAGGGGCTTTTTAAGGTACATCTGGGTAGGGGACTGCTCACAACCAACTGGGTCTTGCAGTGTGGGCAGCTCAAATGACCTTTGATCTGGGCGCTTGTAGATGAGCAGGAGTTCCCTAAGGAATGTTGTTCAGTGAGAGGGTAACTGCATGCACAGGGGTGTTATGAGGGGTTTTGCACTGTTGCTCAGCACAGGTGGGCTTCCCTCAGGTGCTGGAGGACTCACGGACAGTTCTCATCGCTGCTGATGTGCTCCCAGATGGGCCCTTCCCCCAGGAGGAGAAGCTGAAAGATGGTATGGTCTTCCCAATCCTGCCCTTTCCTCTGCCCACCACCTAGATCCTCTCCAGCTGCTTCTTCCCTCTTGCTTTGTCATTTTTTTTTCCTCCCCTTAGGCAGAGGGACACTTATTCTGTGGTTTTCTGAGCATTTCTGGGCTTCAAAACCAGTTCTGTGTATTCCTCTTGCAGTCTGTGCTTGGGACAGGGGACCAGGAGGAGCCTCTTGCCTGCTGTCCCCTCCAGGAGCCAGGAAAGGGTCATTCAGCCCCATTGGAGGAGAAGGGAATGGAGGGTAGTGTTATCCTGCCCACTTCCAGCAAGAGAGGCACGGCTAGCTTCCATTTAAAGGAAAAACACCTGAGGTCTATGAAAGTAGCTGAGCCCTGGGAACAGTTACCAGTATTCTTTACTCCTGTTCTAAAAGCCCCAACCCCCTTAAATCCTTTTTGAGACAAGGTGGGAAAAATCATAGATAAATAAGATGAAAAAATGTCCCCTGTCCTTCCATCCCTTCTTCCAAAAATTTCTCTCCAGGGGTAATTCCCTCCCATTAACTGGTTACATCTTAAAAGTTAATCTCTGAGCCAGCATGGTCTGAGAGAAGATGGAAGTGGCCCTCATTTATCAAATGGTAGGCACTTTACAAATATCATCTCTAGTCTCCACTATGACTCTGTAAAGAAGGTAGTATTGCCTCATTCTCCAGATGAAAGAGGTCACGTGATTTGCCCATTGATTTTGCACGCAACTCCAAAGCCCTTGCTCTTAGACTGAACCCTGAATCCTTTGAAGTTCAAAACTGTTCTGGAGCTCTTGTCCACCATCCAGCCTGGTCTTCCTTTCTGAGTGGCCACGTTCAATCCTGGGGATCATTGCCTGTGCCCTGTCTGCAAGGGTGGCTAAAATGATGGCTGCCCCTAGCGTGGCAGAGACAGTTACTCTTCATGTTAACCTGGGAATGGGGGCCTGCCACCATTAGGGACATACTGACCTTAGTTCAAACTGACCTGTTGTCCAAAGAAAGGACATTAGTGGAACAATTGGCAAAACTCAAAAAAGGTCTGTGGTTTAGTTAATAACATTGACCGGTGTTAATTTCCTAGTTTAGATACTTGTACAATTAAGGAAGAGGATAACTTTAGGGAAGCTTGGTGAAGAGTTTATAGGGATTTTGTGTAATATTTTTACAACTTTTTTGCAACCTAAATTGTTTCAAAACAAGAAGTTAAGAAACACTTAAAATAAAATTGGGGGCAGGCAATGGTGGCTCAGTGGCAGAGTTCTCACCTACCATGCCGGAGACCCAGATTCGTTTCCTGGAGCCTGCCCATGTCAAAAATAAAATAAAATGAAATAAAATAAAATTGGAGAATATTTTTAAGAAATATATAAATATATATAACCTATTCCCTGGCCATGCATGTTTGGTTGCCATGTTGGGGAGGCAGGCCCAAGAAAGCCTGTCATATGATGCACCCCCATATGTAAAGTGACACCCCCCTTCCTGGGACCCATAGCAATTAGTCCTCTGAGGAGTGAGATACAGGAGAAAGAGCACAGGACTTCAAACCAGACAGACCTAGGTTTGCAGCCTGGATTTGCCACTCATTAGTTGTCTGTGACATGGACACAGCACCCCTTCTCCCTCTGAAGGGGCTCGTGAGGATTCAGTAAACTGGTAGGTGCAAACCCCTTAGCACACATTGGAGCCGGGGTTGGCAGGTGCGGTCAGGGGGCACTGTGCCCTTCTCTGATGAGTGAGCTTGGTGGATGCCTTCTCTGGAGGGAGCCTGGGACTGGCTCAGGGGCACTGGGAGGGCATTTGTTCTGGATGCTCATCAGGCTCTCCTTGCCCAGCTTTCTCACATGTGGTGGAGAACACGGCCTTCTTCGGCGACGTAGTGTTGCGCTTCCCAAGGATAGTGCACCACTACTTTGACCAAAACTCCAACTGGAATCTCCTCATCCGCTGGGGTATCAGCTTCTGCAACCAGACTGGAGTCTTCGACCAGGGTCCCCACTCACCTATCCTCAGCCTGGTAAGGAGTAAGGGCTGACAAGGTTGGGAGCCCTCCCTCTAGTGGTGCCATGAGCCGTGCATGTGCCTTCAGTTGGGCCTGAATGTTAGCACTTGGTTGCGTTTTCTGTGATGAGCCTCAGAGCACCTTGGGCCGTGGACGCTGCATTGCAAGGGGTTGGTGCTGACCTGGTCCATAGGGGACATTACCTGCCCCAAATCTGCCCAGACTTCAGACATGGGTCCTGGCATGGAGGGAGTAGTCCACAGGTGAGCAGGAGGCAGGGGAAAGCAGAGGGTAATTAGCTTTTTTCATTCACAGATGGCCCAGGAGCTGGGGATCAGCGAGAAAGACTCCGACTTCCAGAACCCATTTAATATAGACCGTGCAGAGGTGAGCTTCTGGGGGTCATAGGGAGGCTGGCTCCTGCTGGGGCAGGGGAGCCTAGGGTAGTGCATGAGACCTTTGGACTTGGAGACTGACAGGCCTGGGTCTAGGCCAAGGAAGCTTTGGTCAGTCACTAGGTTTCCTTTTTTTGTACCAGACACTGCTCTTCCCTTAGCCTCAGGTTCCCTGTCCTTAGGATGTGGACCCAGCTTTAGGAAAGGGCAATTGTGAGATGGTGAACACACCATCCTAGTGCACAGTAGGCACCCAGATAGTATGTGGTCAGGAATGACAAAACCAACAGCAGGCCAGATTGGCAGCTACAACTGCCACTTAACTCAGATCAACCCTAGAATTATTCTCCCAGTCTGTAGTGCTGGATCTAAGGGACAAAGAGAACATTAATTGTTCCTTCATCTCCTTGTGCCTCCCAGGTCTTGGGTTTTCCCTCCCCTTGTGCCAGATTATTGCTCTCCCTCCACAGCTGTAAAATTGGTGTGTTCTAGCCCAGAACTTATAATCGTACTTTTTCTCTCATTGTCCACTACTCAGACCATTCAGAAGGCGCAGGTATGAGGGGGGAAGGGCATTTTTACAAATTTCACAGAGACCCATTGTATTTTCCATCTTGGAAGACTCAGTGAGCAGTTACTCAGCCAACTGGTCATTATTCTTAGGATGTAGGACCATACCATTCCAAAATGAGACTGTGTAGTTGAGCCAGAAAGAGAGTCCTTTGCTTTGGGCCAACCCATGATGCTGGATGTGTTGCCATGCCTCGTACATGGGTGCATTTTGGCAGCACTGGTAGCCATCTGGGTGGTGTAAATTTGATTGGCAGCTTTATTCCAGTCACTCTCATCAGACAATGGACCTTACTGTGGGCATTTACACAAGTGACCTATACTCTTCAATTGGCAACCATAATATGTTTCCACAGTTCCTGACCCCACATTGGGGTGGGAAAGGGTAGGTGTCTTTAATCTGCCAGTCCATAGTCTTTGAAGTGGCAGGCCAGATGGCCAGGCTACTGTCAACAGTCAAGGGTCAATAAGAATATGATGTGCCTTTTGTTACGAGCAATGTCTGAGGCAGGGGTTATGGCTTTTAATTCATGTAATTGTCTGGCTGGCCTTTATGGCAGTCAGTTTGTTACTCTAGCTGGATGGCAGCTGCCACATACAAACACTTGTATTGGGGTCCCTAGGACCACCCGCACGTTTGGCAATTTGCTAAGTAAGACTCACAGAACCCAGCAAATAGTCCTACTCACAGCTAGGATTTATTATAGTGAATGGATTCAAAGCACAATCAGCAATTGGAAAAGACACATGGGGCAAGGTCCAAGGAAACCAGGCACAAGCTTCCAGAGTCCTATCCCAATGGAGTCACACAGGACATGCTTAATTCCCTCAGCAACAAGTTGTGACAGCATGTGTGAGATGTTATCTACCAGGGAAGCTCATTAGAACTAAGAGTTTTCATTGTGGGCTGGTCATGTAGGTCCCCTAGAACCAAAATTCCAGACCCCAGAAGGAAGGCAGAAGGAAGGTGTTCAACATAGAGCACATTGTTTGCACAAATAGTTGAGGCATGGTGAGCCATTTCTACCAGGTAAGGAATGGTGGGAACCCTCCCGAAATCCAGGTTCCCAGATCCAGCCAAGGGCCAGCCTTTTAAGAGGTCTTTCAGAGGAGAGCAGTCAGGCCTGTGATGTTCACAGTGAATAGTGCTGTCGTGAACATCGGTGTGCAAATGTCTGCTCGTGTCACTGCTTTCAGCTCTTCTGGGTATATATCGAGTATTGGTATTGCGGGGTCATAGGGCAACTCAATATTTAGTTTTCTGAGGAATCGCCAAACTGTGTTCTACGGCAGTCGCACCATTGTATATTCCCACCAGCAGTGCATAAGGTCTCCACATCCTCGCCAACTTTTGTAGTTTTTGTTTAAAGCAGCCATTCTTATAGGTGTGAGGTGATAGCTCATTGTCGTCTTGATTTGCATTTCCCTTCTAGCTAATGAGAATGAGCACCTCTTCATGTACTTTTTAGCTATCTGTATTCATTGTTCATAAATGTGTCTGTTTATATCCTCTGCCCATTTTATAATTGGCTTGTCTTTTTATTGAGCTGTATAATTTCTTTATATACAGAAGATAACAAGCCCTTATCTGATATGTGGTTTCTAAATATTTTCTCCCATTAAGTTGGCTATTTCTTCATTTTTTTGACAAAGTCCTTTGAGGCACAGAAGCTCTTGATCTTAAGGAGTTCCCATTTGTCTGTTTTTTCTTTCACTGCTTGTGCTTTAGGCATAAACTTTAAGAGCTACCTCCTATTACTAGGTCTTGATGTATGCCTGCATTTTCTTCTAGAAGTTTTATGGTACTGGCTCTTACATTTAGGTCTTTAATCCATTTTGAATTAATTTTTATATAGGGTATAAGATAGGGGTCCTCTTTCATTCCTTTGATTATTGATATCTAATTCTCCCATGCCCATTTATTGAAGAGACTTTTCTGCCCCGTTCAGTGGATTTGGGAGCCTTACCAAAGATCAGTTGTCCATAGATTTGATTGTCTGTCTCTCCATTCTCCATTAAATTCCACTGATCGATACTTCTGTCTTTGTGCCAGTACCATGCTGTGGCTTTATAGTAAGCTTTAAGGTCAGGAAGTGTAGTCCCACTTCGTTCTTCTTTTTTAGGATGTCTTTAGCTATTCAGGGTCTCATTCCCATACAAATAAATTTGGTAACTAGCTTTTCCAAGTGTTCAAATTAGATTCTTGGGATTTCGATTGGTTTTGTTGAACTATTGTCGCACTCCTAGTATAAACCCCACTTGTTTGTGATGTATAATTTTTTGATGTGTTGTTGGATTCAATTTGCTAATATTTTGTTGAGAATTTTTGCATCTATTTTCATTAGGGAGATTGGTCAATAATTTTCCTTTCTTGTAATGTCTTTATAGTTTTAGTATTGGAGTGATGCTAGCTTTATAAAATTGGTTAGGTAGCATTCCTTTTTCCTCAGTTTTTTGGAAGAGATTGAACAGGCTTGGTGTTAACCCTTTTTGGAATGTTTGATAAAATTCTGTTGTGAATCTCTCTGGTCCTGGACTTTTCTTTGTAGGAAGTTTTTTGTTGACTGATTGAATCTCTTTACTTGTAATTGGTTTGTTCTGTTTCTTCTCAAATCGGTATAGTTCATGTGTTTCTAGGAATTTGTCGATTTCATCCAAAGTCTCTATTTTGTTGGCATACAGTTGTTTATAGTATCTTCTTATGATTTTTAAATTTCTTCAGAAATACCCCTTTTGTTTCTGTTTTTGTTTCCTTTTTTTCTCATAGTATTTTCTTATGATTAATTTCCTCAGAAATCCCCCTCTCATTTCTGTTTTTGTTTATTTGCTTCTTCTCTCTTTTTTTCTTGTCAGCCTAGCTAGGGGGTCAACCAACTTTATTGATTTTCTCAAAGAACCAACTTTTGGTTTTGTGGATTCTTTTTTTTTTTTTTTTCCGTGGGCAGGCACTGGGAATCAAACCCGGGTCCTCTGGCATCGCAGGCAAGCATTCCTGCCTGCTGAGCCACCGTGGCCTGCCCTTGTGGATTCTTTTTATTGTTTTTTTTTTTTTTTCTCCAGTCTGTTTGCTTTGGGTTTATTTTGCTGCTCTTTCTCTAATTTCTCCAGATGATCCATTAAATCCTCAATTTTTGCTCACTCTTTCTTTTTTAATGTTCACATTTAGGGCAATAAATTTCCCTCTCAGCACTGCCTTTGCTGCATCATATACATTCTGATATATTGTATTCTAATTATCTTTCATCTCCAGATATGTAGTGATTTCTCTCAGAATTTCTTCTTTGATCCGCTGATTGTTTAAGAGTGTGTTATTAAATCTCCATATATTTGTGAAAGTTGTGGTTCTTTGGTAATTATTAATTTCCAGCTTCATTCCATTGTGGTCAGAGAAACTGCTTTGGATAATTTCAATCTTACTAAATTTATAAAGACCTATTCTATGTCCCAGCATATGATCTATCCTGGAAAACATTCCATGATCACTGGAAAAGAACGTATATCCCTGTGTTTTGGGGCATAACAATCAGTATATGTCTGTTAGGTCTAATTCATCACATTCTTAAGTTCTCTGTTTCCATGGTGATGCTCTGTCTGATTGTTCTGTCTGTGGAGGAGAGTGGTGTATTGAAGTCTCCTACTATCATTGTTGAGATGTCTAAAGCTCTCTTCAGTTTGCCAGTGTTTTCCTTCTACTTTGGAGCTTCTTGACTGGGAGCATATACTTTTTTCATTGTTATTTCTTCTTGGTGAATTGTCCCTTTTATTAATACGTAGTGTCCCTCTTTGTCTCTTATGACTTCTTTGCATTTAAAGTCTATTTTGTCTGATAGTATAGTTACTCCTCCTTCCTTAGAAAAAGATGTTCTATCCTTTCAATCTATTTGTGCCCTTGGGTCTAAGATGTATCTCTTGTAAAGAGCGTATAGATGTATTTTATTTTTTAATCCATTCTGCCAATCTGTATATTTTAATTGGTGAGTTTAGTCCATTAACATTCAAAGTAATTACTGTAAAAGCAGTTCTTGAATCTACCATTTTATCCTTTAGTTTTTATTTGTCAGATTTATACATTCTTTTCCCTCTTTCTCTTTTTATCCTGAATTACCCTTACTGGTACTCTTCAATTCTGTGCCCTCCTCTTGACCTCCCTCTCTTGGGGTTTTTTTTTTCCTTTAACTGACAGAACTCCCTTTAATAATTCTTGTATAACAGGTCTCTTACTGACTGGTTGTCTCAATCTTTGTTTTTCTTTGAAGATTTTAATCTCTCCTTCAATTTTGAAAGACAGCTTGGCTAGATAAAGAATTTTTGGCTGGAGACCTGACTTATTCAGGACATTAAATATATTAATGTATCATACCACTGCTTTCTCACCTCTATGGTGCCTGTTGAGTAGCCTGAACTCAATCTTAGGTGGTTTACCTTGTGTGTAGTAGATTGCTTTTCTTGTGCAGCTTTCAAGATGTTCTGCTTCTCTTTAGCATTTGACAATCTGATTAGTATGTGTCTGGAGTAGGCCTATTTGGAGTTCATTAGGCCTCTTTGACTTACATATTTATGTCTTTTATAAGGGTTGGAAAGTTTATCTCTTCAACTAAAACCTTCCCAGCCCTTTACTGTTCTCCATCTAGGACACCAGTGATTCTTTTATTTGTGTACCTTTGTTGTCCATCATTTCCCTAAGATCCGGTTCCATTTTTTTCCACTTTTCTAGTCATTTTTTCTTTTGTGCACTCGAGTTCAATTGTTCTGTCTTCTAGTTCGCTTATTCTTTCTTCCGTCTCTTCAGATTTGCTCTTGTGTCTCTCTGGTGGTTTTTTTTTTTTTTTTTTTTTACATGGACAGGCACCGGGAATTGAACCTGGGTCCTCTGGCGTTGCAGGCAAACATTCCTGCCTGCTGAGCCACCGTGGCCTGCCCTCTCTGTTGTATTTTTAATTTGGTATACTGTATCTTTCATTTCTGTGAGATCTATTTTTCTATTTACTCTTTCAAATTCTTCTTTATGCTCTTCTGGTGTCTTCCTGATATCCTTTATTTCTTTATAAATATCCTTGAGTAGTTCTGTATTTTCTGTCCCCTCTGGTGTTTTTTAATTGGTAACTTCATTAGGCTATTTCTGCCTGGATCTTCACCTGCTTTGTGATTTTCTGTTGCATCCAGTGCATTTGATTATCTTAATAAGGTTGTTTTGCAAGTTGGTTTTCTTCACTTATCTAAAGTTTTGTATTTACTTGGGCTTGTACAGAAGGTCCTAGTTTGCACTTGATTTGTCATTAATTCCCCACCAAACCAAGGCCTGGATCCCATGTAGGGGGTACAGTTCATCTTGGGAATTTATTAAAAGCTAGACAGAAAAGATGCATGGGTGGTTCAGTGTCAGAACACCCGCCTGCCACGTTGAAGACCTAAGTTTGACTCCTGGCCCATGCACCAAAAAAAGTGAAAAAAGAAAGGAAAAAAAAGTACTTGAGGGTTTGCTAAAAACTAGGTAGAAAAGAGTGCATAGGTGGTTCAGTGGTAGAAGGCTCATCTATCATGCAGGAGGCCTGGGTTCAACTCCCAGCCCATGCACCAGAAAAAAAAAAATAGCCCCACCTCTCTGTCAGTGTACGCAGGAGGTCCCCAGCCTCCGTGGGTAAAGGGAGCAGGACTGGGATCCCACAAGCCTACCTTGCTGTTGGGTCGGCTCTATCCCCCCACACCCCAATCTCCACCAAAGCCAGTCACCCATGGCTGCCCACCTCATTGGTGGGGAACAGGCATCTTGCACTGACCCAAAGGTCCCTGTGCACAGAAGAAGCAAATCAGCTGCCCTTGGGGCTCCCTGCAGGAACTCCTAGTGCAGGCCCATGAGGGAAGATCTCCCAAGCCTAATGCGGTAGCAGGATGGAGTGGAGAGGCATGCCACTCCCTCAGGACCTAAGACCTCTCCCCCAACCTCTGTGTGCCAACTGCCCCCAGTGGACTTGCAGTTGAGGACACTCACCCCTCTCTGACACAGTCTCTCACTTCAGCTCCAGTCCCAGTTGTTTATATATTTATTTATTTTGTCCTTCTTGTTCCATGGAATTTGGATGAAGTCCGCCCACCCTACTCCACCATCTTCCCAGAAGTGTCTAACTTATGCTTTGAAAGGATCGGCCGGGCTGCTGTGTAGAACATAGTCTGGGGGGGCCAGAGTGGAAGTAGGGGCTTGGGTGAAGAGGTTGCTGTACTTGTCCATTTTAGAGTTGATAGTGGCTTGAACCAGGTGGCAATAGAGGATGTGGTGAGAAGTGGTCAGATTCTGGTTCCATTTTAAAACTTCAGCCAACTAGATTTGTTGATAAAGCAACATGATGAGAGAAAAGCATTAAGGGTAACTGGAAGATTTTTGACCTGAGCTTCTGGAAGAAGCTCCCATTTTCTAAATTGGGAACAGCTGTGGTAAGAGCAGGTTAAGAATTGGAGAAGGAATCAGGAGTTTGTTTCTGCACCTGGTGAGCTTCTGAATGAGAATGTCAAGGAGACAACTGGCTATCTGACCTCAAGTTTCAGGATAGGAGCTGGAGGTATAAACGTGTAACTTGTCCAGACCTATGTAGACGGTTTCAGAAGCCATGAGCCTCAACACAATCACGTGCAGAAGGAGTGAGAAGGAGCCATCCTTGTGATCATAGGAAACCCAAAAAATAGTTTCCCAGAGGCCACGTGAAGAAAGTATTATAAGAAGGGAGTCATCAGCTATGTCAACTGCTCCAGAAGGTCAAGGAAGGAAAATGAGGACTGAGAATTGAGCTTAGCAGTGTGGACACCATCGATAATCTTGATGAAAGTTCTTTGGTGGTGTGGTAGGGACAAAAGCATGATCAGATTTAATTTCGAGAGAGAGGAAAGGAAGTGGTTGCAGCAAGAACAGCTAATCCCTTTAAAGAGTTTTGCCATAAAGGGGGATCAGACTGATGGGAGAGTAGCTGAGGGTAGGGGAATGGAGGAAGCTTTGGAAATGTGGGTTCAAAGGAAGATTTTAGGTAGATGGAAGAAATGATAGCTTGTCTGTGTGTTGATGGGGATGGTCCAGGAGGGCGGGAAGAACTGATGAGGCAGAATGAGTACATTTGCTGCCTTGTCCCTGAAAAGGTGAGGAACGATGGGGCTGGTACCCAGGGGGAGGGGATGGTGGCACCTTAGTCCTGAAAAGGAGGGAAGACAGAAGCAAGTGGGGTGGTGGTTGTGGTGGTGGTGGTAGGAGCTTGTGGAAGTCTTCTGAGTGACAGGAGGCAGGATCATGGTCTGATGGTGGGCAGTGTTGAAGGCATGTCTAGGAGAATGGGAAAGGGAATGGAAGGGAAGTGTTCCAGATTGCACAGCACGAGGCCTGCTTGAGGTTAGTGTCATGAGTTTAAAGAGGGACCAAATGGTATGGTTATGTTTTCTTTCATCATGTTCAGCTGCAAGGGTGCAGGGGTAGAGTAAGCAGGAAATTGGATTTAATTAGCCTTGAGGTTTAGCTCTCCAGGCACAATGAGGAAGAGAGACGTGGACGTTGAGGACACGTACAGGGAATGGTTTAATGATGGATCATAGACTCCTGCCCCAGAAGTGGGAGGTAAGGACCTGAGGGGAGCATGGACAGAGAAAAGGTGGTAGCCATGATAGATTGTAGGTCCACATGGGATCAAAGAAACAGTAGGTTAAGGAATTAGGAAAGTGGGAGGCAGTGGCCATCGAGGCACATTGGGGTTACGGAGGATGTGGTAGGTGGCAGAGACAAGCAGAAGAAACAGGCACCAAACTAAGCTCTTTATATTCATTATATATTCATTCATCTAACTAGTAATTATTGAGTGCTCAGGGATACATGAGTGAATAAAACAGATATCTTCCTCTCATGAGAAGTATTTGAACACGGACTGTTTAATACAAAGAATTAATACGTTTTTAATATGTACCTTTATTTAATATAAACTCTAGTGTGAAGAAAGAAGGAGGGCTCTAAAGAACATAGGAAGAGCATACACAGGAGCAGCCACCAACACAGGGCTGGGGTCCACCCAAACCTTGTGGGAGAGGACATGGCTGTGTGGCTCACTGGATACCAGAGAAGTCACCGTGGTGCCATGCCAGTGGAATTTGCTAGAAACCCGTCCTCTGGAACTTGCCAGAAGCACATCCTCTGTGGTGCTGGGGAAGGCTGTTCATGGGGAGGTTTCTCACTAGAAGTACTGCACAGCCTGCCAAGTCAGCACACCAGAACCAGAAAGTAAAACCCCTTTCCCTGCAGCATCTCTCCAGCACCTTCTTCTAATAAAGCTTAGCATCACGCCAAAAGAGGTAGAAGCATCTTACAAAGCAAACAATGAAGGGCAAATTTGGAGCAGAGAGGCAATAAATGGTAACTGGTACAACAGTGGAGCCCACCGAGGCACAAAGATCCAGCAGTGGTGCCTCGGTCTCAACCAGTGGGTGATGGAGCTGGGACCTGGGTGTATGTAGTCTAACTCTACCCTTCTCTTAACCACTCTTTGTTGGCCGCCAGCATGGGAACCTAACCTATGCCGGTTAGGTGCAATTAAGGTGAGGTCAGGGAAGCCTTCCTGGAGGAGATGTCTAAGCCTTGACTTGAAGGATGAACAGCCTTTGGCTAGGCATGTATGGGGAAAGGAGTTGGGGAAGAGGTAGACAGTGTTTCTCTTCTGAGCCAACCAGATTTGGGCTCCCTGGCGAGGCTGAGCCGGGTGGGGCTCAAAGGGTCAGATCACCTGCCTGCGCCAGATCCTCCTCCTTGTAGAGACAGGAGGCAGAGTGTGACAGGAAATCATGGGCAAGGAGATGGGACCTAGTCCCAGGGGACCTCCACCTTGCTGTGTGACTGAGCACCTCACCTATCTTCTCTGAGCTGCTCTTCTATGATTTCACACCATCTTCCAGAGGCTGGGCTCAGTCTAGCGTGGTAGGTAGATTGCTCCACAAGGTGGCGCTCTTAGTTCGTTTTTATTATTTACCTTGTTGGTCAAGTTTTCGTTGTCTATGAAGAAATAAGATGGACCCATCTTATTTATGGCTATCTGAGTTTGGGAAACAATTGTATTTCACATTCTAATATCGTTCATCCGTTCATTTAACAATTACACATTGAGGGGTGATTCTGTAGTAGAAATTTTGCCTGCCACACTGGAGACCCAGTTCAATTCCCAGCCTGTGCATCAAAAAAAAATTATTCATTGAACACCAGCTACAAACCAGGTTCTGTGCTTGTGGCTTATAACCTGGTGGTGAGCAGCTCCCAATGTCATTGTCAGGTCTTCCTGGGACTTGCCACATGGTAGGAGTTATAGGAAGCCAGCAATCCCACTGGAGAGGTGATGTGACAAAAAGACACAGGGGACAGCGGAGATGAGGAGTGGACACACCACAGAGCAGGCAGCCCCAGCTGGAAGTCGGGCAGGTCCCTGGGGCAGTGACAGCCCAGGTGGAGCTAGTGAGACCCGGGCGCCGGGAGTGGGGGGGCGGTGGGGGTGGAAGCGGGTGGGGGGGGGGGCCTGGACAAAAAAGAGCAGGTGGGGGTAGGGAGGAGTGGATGATAGGCCAGAGCAGGTGGGCAGGGAGGGGTTCCAGGCAGATAGCTGCCTGTGGAACTTTATCCTGAGTCACAGACAATCATGGAGGGTTTATTTAGGATGTGAATGATCAGATTTACATTTTGCAAAGTTAGCTCTGGCTGTAGTGAGGAGAATGGCTTGAGAGGGACCAGAGTGGTGTGGGGAGACCTCACAGTGGGGAGAGAGATGGGGACGATAGTAGAGCTGGAGAGAAGTAAATGGATTTGGGAGAGACGGAGGAGGTAAGACAAGCCTGGCCTTGACAGTATGGCAAGAGAGGGTGGGTCAGGTGGGGAAGATCTTCCAGTTTCTACCTTTGCCTCGACTGGGATGCAGAGCACCATTGCTCATCAGGAATGAGGCCTGGACAAGGGCTAGGTTAAGGGGAGCAGGAGCATGCCAAGTTTGAGGGCATCTTTGGTACATCCTAGTGGAGATGTCAGGTGGGCATTTAAGTGTGAAGGTGCAGATTTGAGGGGTGATTGGCCCTATGGGTGCGAGAGATGCAAGGAGCAGAGTGAGGAGTGACTTGGGCCTTGGGGGTTGCTGGAGAGTGCCCTGGCTCAGGTCCTTGCTGCCTCCCTGCCTGTCCTACCCCAGGCCCCAGTACACACCTGCCACAGAAGCCAGGAGCCTGGCTACCATCATCTGCTCTCCTCCCACCTGATTCTCAGGGTTTGCCATTTTGACTTCTGACCCACCCTGTGCTCCATACCCATTCCTTGCCCAGATGCTTCCCGTGTTAGCCCCCTGTGGTTGGGGACCTGGCTGGCCTCCCTCACCGCCCCTGGCCATGGTGTCTTGGGTACTCAGCCCCCTTCATCTTGGGGGTGGGGTGGGGGTGGGGTACCTGTTTATTGTTTCTCACATGCCGCTCAGCATCTGTCCTTTGGCCCAGAACGTTCTTTTCTTGCCTCACCCTGTTTGCTTGGGAAACTTTTTATCTTTCAGGACCTGTTCAGCAATTAACCCCAGCCCCATTTAACAACCTACGTGTTGTGGGCTCCCTCCCTATCCCCACACCCACCGAGAACCTGGCCCAGGACAGGTCTGTCATACTTGTTTGCTGCCACCATCCGAATCAGACTGCTCTTCTCTTCTCCTCAGCTCATCCCCAGCACAGACCCTTTCCAGAAAGCCCTGAAAGAAGAAGAGAAACGCCGGAAGAAAGAGGAGAAGCGGAAAGAGATCCGTAAAGGCCCGCGGATCTCACGATCCCAGGCTGAGTTGTAGCCCTGGAGCAGCTTAGAGTTCAAGGGACCTGGAGGAGACCATTCAGACAGAAGAGGAGGAGGTGACAACATGGCGAGATGCAGTAGCATCAACAAGGTGGTGAGAGCCGGCCCTGGCTAGATGGGGAGGCTGCACTTGATTGTACCTGGGGAACCAGGTCTGAGCCCTGGCTGAAGGGACTGCGTCTCAGAAGGTCTGATTTCCTCCTGGGGCTTCCCCAGGAGGGGCTGCCGAGGGGGACCTTCAGAAGATGTTGCGCTGTAGACACAACCCTTTGGAGACTGCTGGAGAAGGCAGAAGGGGGCCTTGGTCATGCAGGCAGTAGAACCAGGCTCTGAGCCACATCCTAAGGTGCCGTGCCTGCTGCTGGCCACACTGAGCTTCCTGGTATAGGGCCCAGCCCCTCTGTAGAGACACAATAAAAGGCAGCAAACCCTCTGGACCAACAAAGGCTGGTTTAGGCCCCAGGGAACCCTCCAGGAGGCAGGCGGCAAGGGTCTGGTGTGAGGGAACAAGGGGCTCTCAGGAATCAAGAGACCAGCTTAGAGTGCCCCTGCCCTTGGTGAAGGATCAGTGCTGGGAAAGGACATGAAAGTGTCCCAGGAGGGTGCTGAGCTCAAGAAGACCTTACAGCAGCATGATCTCTGTCCTCAAATATCTGAGGAACCATCACTGAGCAGGGGGAGGAAAGAGTCAACCTGTCATCTCTGGTGGATGCTGGAGGGGGGCTGAAGGGAGCAAGCTGCAGCTCTACATGGTCTGTGCTCTGTAACTGCAGGGCTTCCCGAGCTGGCCTGCTCAGACAGCGAGGTCTCTGTGGTAAGAGCGGTGCGAGCAGTGGCCTAAGGCCACCTAGGGGGTTAGCCCTGAGTAGGCAGCAAGATTTCTCTTCAGTGGTGCCCTTCTCAGGCAGAGGAGGGAGGTGGGTATGGTGGGAATTCTAGCTCTGCCTCTTTGGCCTTGCCAAGCCAGGGAGGGTCTGCCTGCCATACCCAGACCCCTCACCACTGCCATTGATAGAGCCCAGAAGAGACCTGAATTGTGTCTCAGCCCCTCAGACTTGCTGAGTCATCCTGGCCCAACCCTTCCCCTCCCTGTGCTGCAGCTTCATTGGCAAAATAGATTTGATGATACCTGAGCCCCCTGCCCAGCCCTAACCTGGTTCTCTGAGACTGCAGCCTGCCAGCCTCCTTCCTGGCAGCTCTCCCAGGATACATGTGCCCAGGGCAGTGAAGGGAAACCAGGCCTTAGGAAGACCTTCTGAAAGGGCCTAGAACACCCTGGAACTGTCAGTCACCCAGGAGCCAGGAGAAATTAGAAACAAGAAGCAGCTGGAGAATGGGAGGGTTGGGGGCGGGGGCGGGGGCGGGGAGTTGAGCGAGGTCTGGAGAAGTTTTCCCATCAGAACTGCCCACCAGCTACCTGGTCCCCGCCCCTGCATATGACCCTAGTCACTGATGAGTGAGGTGGCAGATGCGGGAGTTTATGAACTAATGGGCTGTATCACGGGAAAGGATGTGATCTCCTGGATCAGCTGTTCAACCATTTAATCTGTTCTGGTGCTAATAGGTGGCCCTGCCCTGGGGAGGGACCAGGCTGTCACTGCCCTCACAGTGGAGAGTGGTTGCAGTTGCTGACTTCTCAGCGATGGCACTAACCTTCCCCTTAACTCGAGGAAGGACTTTCTAAGAAGCAGGCCTGCTCAGCAGTATACGTGGCTTTCTTGTGGGGTGGGCAGGGTGACTTAGGCCTGGAGGAACCAGAGCAGAGGTTGAAGGTCAGCTCAGGACAATGTGGAGGAGGTTCCAGCTTTGACTGGACCTCCTACGGAGTGACTTAAAGGGTCCTGTCACCAGCAGGATTCAGACCCTTTGAAGAGAGCTGGGGCTGCTGAGTGATGAGGGGTGCAGTCCAGTGTGGTGGGAGACCCAGACCAGTGGGAACCAGCCTTGGCTCTGTCTCCTCCTGGCTGTTGTCATCAGAACCAGCAGTTCTCACTCTTGTCACTCAGATCCTTGGTTTCTCCATCTGAGACCAGGGATGAGACACCCACTACCGGGTAGGGATGATAAAATGAGAGCCTGTATACGCTCTGGAGGGAGGGTGTGCCTGGAAGGCATCTGCTGGCCAGAAATTTAAATGAATTCTCAGTGACAGGTACCCTCTTTTGATGGTTCTTTATTCTTCCATCGGGCCCAGCCTCAACCACCTGCCTCTCTGCCCCTCTGAAACCACCCTCTCCTTGGGCTCTTCCTTCCACACCTTCAGCCTCTCCTGTCTTGGTTGATTCCTTTCTCTCCACCCCAAATGGCCCCGAGTTTTCCTCATCTGACACTTTCAAAGATGCAAACAGACCCACTCTGCTCACCCCTCCTTCCCTTGCTGCCATCATTGGTTGCTGTGGCCCATTTATTCCCAGAAATTCCGCCTTAGGGGTCTTACTGCACCACCCTCCTTCCTCCCTGGGCTTGGCTGCCCAGCACCCTCCTTGCTGCTAGGATTCCGTCATGTGACTGGAGCTCAGATGCACTGGCATGTGGGGTGGTTGGGCAGGGCAGCAGGGGCAGCAAGTACCAGAGGCTGCAGTGGGGACGGTTCTAGTGGCCAATCAGTGACCAGTGTCAGGAGTGTCCATTGGTGTTTTCAGCATGGTCTTCTCTGTGCTGCGCCTCCAGGCCTAGCACCCCTGCCAAGTCTGGGAGTTCTCCCATGTCCTTTAGAGCAAGGTCTCTCTACAGTGGTACTTTTGACATTTTGGGTTGGTTCATTGGTTGTGTGTTGGGGGTGGGGTGGGGATGAAGGGCATCCTGTACATTGGAGGATGTTTAGCAGCATCCCTGGCCTATAGCAATCCCCCCAACCAGAAATGTCTCCAGAATTGCTATCCCACCTTCCGCACTGAAAATCACTGCTGTAAGGAATTTCTTTTTGTTTTAATTGGAAAGAGCTGGTTTCTGCATTGTAGAAAAAGGAGGCTAGACCTCCCTGTATCCAGAGGCCTTCTCCCTCCTTGTTCTAGCCCCAGGCCAGTTCTCCCTCCCTGTCTTTGCCCTCCAGGAGGGAGATGTCCTTGATTGTGCTTTTGTCTTGGGATGACTGATAGCCCTCCCAGGCTTCTGGGCTGGGCTACCTCCTGTGGCCTGGGTTGTCCTGATTCTCTACTGTTGCTCTGAGCCTGCTTTTATCTTTTTTTGATTCCTCTTTCCTCACCTATCCTTTAGATGGACGCTTTTTGGGGCTTGGTCTCTCCTCACTGTTCTTTTCTTCTAAGAACCCAAATCTGATGGATGGCCCTCAGTCTTGATGTTCCAGTTTATTCAAAACCAAACTCATTTCCCACCCTCTACCCCCACCTCTATGTAAGACAGTGGGATGCATACTCTTGCTTGATCCACCTGGAAGACTTCTTGGAGGAAAGGACACTTGAACTGAAAGCAGGTTGGGTAGGGGTGGAGGAGAGGCATTGTGAGTAGAATCCTAAAGGGGAAGGGGTCAGAGGTATTGGATGAAAAGCTCACATGCAGAGTTCTCTCCTGTGACCCCAATCACTGCCCAATACATGTAAGGCCTGGACTAAATGGTCACCTAGTCCAGTCCCTCTTTTGTCAGCTGAGGAACCTAGATCTTGGGAGGTAACGTGCCTTAGGCTATGCCATTCCTCAGAGCCAGCCTCAGAAACTGTCTTCACCACCAGGCAAGGAGCCAGCTGGACACGATGTTCAGTTAGGTGGGACCCAGGGCCGAGGGAGACTGGCACCAAAGTTCAGTGTTTTGCTCAGGCTGGATCCAGGGCAGCTGCTTCTCTTCTGCCATTTTGCTGAGCTTTCACTGGTGCCTTCTTGGGCCTCTTGGCCAGACACCACTGCCTCTGGGCAGGTGAGCTGGAAGGTGCTGCATCCCCCCTTGCCTGGCCTCCTAGTGCTCTAGTGCTCGGCTGCAGGGGTTCCCAAGGCCCTGGGTGCCTGCATCCTGCCAGCCAGCAGACAATCACTCCTGGGTGAAGAGACCTGTGGGAGCGTCCGAGGGGTTGAAGGTGGGCCCTGTCCCACTCCGAGGAAAGGCCAGGCTCTCTTTTTCTTCCAGAGAGAGGCTGGTGTCCTCAACACCAACTTCCCGGAGTCTGAACAACGAGAAAATATTCTTGTCTTTTCCCTCAAGAGCAAGAAGACTTGTTTCTTACTAGTTATATATGTTCATTATAAAAAGTAATTTAAGCAACACTGAAATAGCAAGAAGAATGTAAATTTCACCCCACATCCTGCCACTCCTCCGTGACCCTGACTGACATTCAGCCATTGGGCCTGCCATCCTTTTTGCCCTTGGTGTGAGCATAGAGGTCCACTTTTTTTCCATCACAGAAGCTGCCCTGTGTGAGCCCTGACTGTGTGCCAAGCCTCGGCCCATGTGCTGGCTAATGGCACCTCCTGCCTCAGGGCCTTTGCCTGTGACCTTTACTGGCTACGCCCGATGCGGGTTCTCCTCACAACTTTAGCTTTCATCTTAAATGTCACTTCTTCAGCATCCTTTCCTGACAACCCCAGCTTCGGTTCCTTGTTACTGTTTCATCTCACCCAGGTACTGCCACTGTCATTTACTTTTTGTTTCTTTAGGGTCTGTTTTCCCTCATTAGACTGGAAGCTGTCAGAGCAGGAACTGTTTCTATTTGCCTGTCCCAGAGATGTTCAATAAATATTATCAAATGAAACATGTGAATGACCCAATTTAAGCTTCACAGGGGGTTACTATTTTAACCCTGTTTTACAGATGATGAGAGCGAGACTTGGAGTTACTGAACCAGAGGTGCCCACACTGTGTTAGTGGATCCATGCGTCCTGCCTGTTCTGAGGCCTTTGACACCGAGTCAGCTGCCTCTCACACGCTTGCAGGAAGCTGACTTTTTCCATTTAAAAATACATTGTGAAAGCCTTGTCTCTTCAAGAAATACACATTTATGCATATAATTTTTAATGTCATGGTATTCCATCATGTGACGTGATTTATTTATCCAGTCCTTACTGGGCTTGCCAGTTTTTCCCACACGGACCTTGTGATGAACCTGTCTGAACATATATATCTGTGCATTTCTTTGAACACTTTCATTCCTTGGGGTGAATTCCTAGAAGCTGGCACCTTTAAATTGCTTACAGTGTGACCAGCTGCCTGAAGGAGTGGGATTTGTGCATGACAAAGCCAGTGGGGTAAGGATGCTGCTGATCAGATTCGCTGTCTGATGCACATAAAAGCCAATGTACGATGCCAGGGTTTCAAAGAAAGAAAAAGCCTTATTACAGGGCATTATGTAAAGAAACAGAAGGCAAAGATTAAAAAGCCAAGCCTCAGATCTCTTTCCCCAAACAGAAAGACTGATGGTTTTGCAGTATTCTGTTAAAAGGTGTGATGATGATAGTACGGTGGTCTGAGGCAAGGGAATCTGGAATGATATTTTGGTCAAGCATGTGCAGACTGGTGGCATGCTTAGACATAGGACACGTATGAAAATGGTGATCTTGACCTGATGATAGACGTGATTTTTTAGTATTATAATGATGCACAGGTCATTTATAAGGTTCTGAATTACTGTGTTTAGAAGGCCAATTCAGACTGAAACAGGGTTTATCTAGAAAAAGAAAAACCAGAACTAGGGTAGGATGACTCAGGTTTCCTCATTAATAAACATGAGGAGCTGTTAATAGTATCATTAGACCACTGAGTTCCAAAAACAGTATGAGGGGGTAGGCACAAGGTCATCTATTCCTTGGCAAGTACAAGGGAAGGCACCTGGGTTTCAGCTTAGTATTCTTCCATACATAAGTTTAGAAGGTATAAACAGTTCTTGGTTACAATACTCCCTCCCCCCGCTTTTGTTCATTCCTCAGTCTTGAAGGATCGGATGATAATTGCTCTGACTTCTTGATGCTGGAGAGTGGCATAGATATTAGGGATTAAAGGAATGAAAGTTTTTAGATTAAAATTGTATATGCTCTTGAACTCCATGCTTTGGTTGAAGTATCATTGCTTTATCTCGCATTTGGTATGACTAGGATAGAAGACAGAATTTACTTTAAAAAATAAGAATACTTATAGTAATTATAAGGAGTATTGCTAATCCAACTTGTAATATAGAGTAAAACCAAGATCCTTTCCCTGTAGGAAATCAGCTGAATAAGTCAAATATATTAGAAGAAGAAGGACTGGTGTCTATTGCATTAATTTGATTTTTAATGTGACTATATTTTAGTAGTGTTTGCAGATTCATCAGGTATATAAGTACAACATTCAGTTTTTATTATGGCACACGTTCGTCCTTGAGAAACTGCTAAGATATTTAAGGCCATTCAGTTTTGAAGTACAGCTTTGTGTGTGAGAGTTATCACTGTATTTAAAAGAGATGTATCACTTGGAGCATGTTGTGTAAAATTATATTTTAAGGCTCCTAAGTATGACATCTTTTGTACCTAATGGTGGTAGAAATATAGCAGCTGAGTGATCATATCAAGTGGAATATTGATCAGCCTATCTGGCCTTAAGTAAAGGCAGATTTGCTGCAGATACAGGGTTTTATGAATACTTCCTTCAGTCCAGGGTAGACCTAGAGTACAGCGTCCTCTCCAACCTGGGGCATAAATTGGTGCTGCAAAACCTCTGGGTTCAATTTGGAACAGTCCGATGAATGCCAGGTCTCCTAGACCAATCTGTTCCAAACAAATCATTTCTTCTAATAATATAGTTTGAAGATACTACTCTGAAAATAACCATCCTATCTTCCTTTTGTTATTAGGATTGTGTTGCTGGGAATGATTCCTTTGCTCCCAAGAAAGAGGACTCTTTTTACTTAGTTGACCATACCCAGGTGTTAACTATATCATACCATCTAAAGTTGTAAATGTCCCTCTTTTTCTGTACTTGTTATCTAATTGCTCTGCTCTTTGGGTAGCCTTTTTCACAGACGTATTTTAAGGAAAGGAAATTTGGTGCCCTGGGGTTTTTAAGTTAATTGGCCATTTTTCTGGATCAGCATTAGTTAAATCTAAGGTATTAAGGGTTGAACTTTGCTCTTGTTCCTGTTTCATTAAATCTCTTAAGGTCTTTCGATCAGTCCCCTGGAGGGGAAATATCCACCAAGGTACCTCTGAAATACTAAATAAAGGAAGTCTATGAGCACATGCCCAACAACCTGATTGATTCATAGCATCAGCATGAGAATGTGCCATTGTTAAAGAAATTACTGGACTTCTGAGAAGATGGCAAAGCAGAATGAATTGAATTCACTCCTGCTCCGTGGGAGAAGATAGGGGTTGGGGATAGAATGACCAGGACTGTGGTCCTGGGATGTGAGTAATCAAAGAGGGTCTCCTGGGTTTGGGGGGAGGAGAGAGGCAGAAGGATGAAGATGGGGCAAGTGGTGTGGGTTGGATTGACTGTGCTCCCCACCAGGTGTGGGGCTGTGACATGTGGGGAGGTGTAGATCAGAGGGAATAGACCATCCCTCTGGTCCAGCCTGCCCCAAGTGCTGGCTGGGGAAACTTCCCCAGGTAGCTCTGGAGCTGACAGTACCTGTGGGGAGCTTGGAGGTGGGCATGGCCGTCCACCGTTAGGGTAGCATCCCAGGCACTGGGAGCAGTCATCTGGCCGGGTGCTGGGAGTAGCCATCCCAGCAGGTGTGGTGTGTGATGGATCCTCTGGGCACTGGGTCTGCTGCAGGTCAGGCACTGGTCAGCTCCCCCATCCCGTACACCAGGACCAGCCCTCCCACTGCCATGGGCCAGGAGCAGCACCCCCACAGCTGCACATGCCATCTTGCAGCTGCTGCTTTAATCTGGGAAGGGTGGACCTGAGGGGAGGAGGTGCCTCTGGAGCGTCTCCTGCTGATAAGAAGGACTAAGTGCAGGCAGGCAAACTCTCTTAGTGCCTAGTTTTTTGTTGTTGTTCTTTTTTCCCCTTTTTTCAATATTTTTTCTGTAGATATATTTTTATTAGTAATAATATTGTCATTTTAAAATTTTTAATTTTTACATCTATTATATATATAGTATTTATTATTTTTAAATTTTATTTTATATATTTTATTATTCTATTTTATTATTTATTATTTCTTAAATTTTCTCTCCCTTCTGTGAGCACCAGTTTGAATTCAATCCCAAAATATCCTGGAGGTCTTCTGACTTTGGGGCCTACTACTGTTGAGGTGTTTTTTGTTGTTGTTTTCATATTTTTGTTATATTGTTGTTTTATTTTATTTTATTGTTTTTGGATGGATGGGCTGGAAGTTGAGCCCAGGTCTCCCATGTGGCAGGTGGGCGTTCTACCACTGAAGAACCCATGTACCCTGACTTAGCTTATAATAGACCCGCAAGTTGAATTGTACGCCCTACGTGAAATCCAGGCACTGATTTAGCAGGTGATAACTGATAAACAAAGTGCAAAAGGAAACCTTCAACACAAAACAAAGTAAATACAAAACTTGAGGCAAGGAAAGGAACCAAACTTCCAAAAGAAAGGAACTAAACTTCCAAAATAACCTTATTAAGATATTTTATCTTAATATTACCTTAAAATATTATTATCTTAATAAGATTATTAAATGCTCCGAACACAACAAAAAATCAGAAGGTGTGTTAAGATCCAGACAGAAAGACCCAACCAAACAACCAAATCAAAACTCTGGAGAGGACATAGACTATGGAAAAAAATATCAGGAAAACACATGTCATGGTCAGGTTCATGTGTCAACTTGGCCAGGTGGTGGTACCTGCTTGTATGATTGGGCAAGTGCTGGCCTGTCTGTTGCTATGAGGACATTT
This sequence comes from Myrmecophaga tridactyla, assembly GCA_004026745.1. Classification (NCBI taxonomy): domain Eukaryota; kingdom Metazoa; phylum Chordata; class Mammalia; order Pilosa; family Myrmecophagidae; genus Myrmecophaga; species Myrmecophaga tridactyla. Next base: position 7,827 of record PVIY010009837.1, on the reverse strand, counting down.
GATAGAATTAAATCATGATCATGTTGGCTGCATCCACAGCTGATTCCATTTGTAATCACCCAAGGGGCGTGTCTTCTACAATGAGTGATGCTTAGTCTAATCACTGGAAGCCTTTTAAAGAGGATTCAGAAGAGACAGGCTTGCTTCCTGCTTCAGCCAGTGAGCCTCTCTTGTGGAGTTCATCCAGACCCTCCATCGGAATCGTCAGCTTCACAGCCTGCCCTACAGATTTTGAACTCTTATGTTCCCATGGTTTTGTGAGACACTTTTATAAATTTTATATTTATGAATATTTCGTGTTGATTCTGTTTCTCCAGAGAACCCTAACTAATACAACTTGGTGCCAGGAGTGGTTCTTAAGAAACAGAATCTTAAAAGTGGGTTTTTATGAATGGTTTTCACTCTTACTAGACTCAAAGGCACTAAGGACTCTAATTCCATAATCAGAATGACACTCCCAATCCATGGAGTGAGTTGGCAAAAGAGATAGTTAAATATCACCATTCAGTTCTTCTAATGCTTTGCTTTAGAAGCCAGGCTCTGGGAGATAATGTTTTTGACAGCTTTACAGAGTTTTGTGGAAATAGGAGGTATAGAGATGTTGGCTGATTGTTGTCAACTGAATACATTAAAAAGTGAAAGGGATGGACTTAAGGCTTCAAATGAAAAGCTTAAGTGCCGTCCGACAGATGTAGAAGTTTCTATGAGTGTCCTGAAGGAAAATCATATTTCCTATAGCCATAGACTTAAGATCTCTGAAAATCAGACTCAGAATCTTATTGTTAGAGTAGCAACTTTACCATGTAAACTGAAATCTCAATGTTCCATGGTGCCTGCCATTAAAGTGAGAGCATTGATTGGTAAGGAGTGGGACCCTGAAAAATGGGATGGCGACATATGGATAGATAATGATGTCAGCGGTGAGGTTGTAACCCTAGGTCATGCTGAGTCTTCTCTAGATAACCCTGTAATAGTTTGCACTGAGGACATAGTCTCCCCACCTCCAGTCTGCCTCGAGGAATTGGCCACCCAACCTCCACCTGAAGGGATTCGCCCTAGAGTGATTAATCCTGTTTCACCAGGTGAAACTGCAAATGAATGCCCTGAAGCAAATGGCTTGGAAGATATTTCTAATTCTTTTCATGACCCACCCCCACCACCCCTCATTTCTTCCAGACCTATAGCTAGACTGAAGTCCCAACAGGGCCCTAAAGGTGCAGGACAAAGTATCACACATGAGGAGGTACATTATACTCCAAAAGAACTGAGTTTTCCAATTTATATAGACAGAAATCAGGGGAATATGTGTGGCAATGGATTTTAAGGGTGTGCGATGATGGTGGGAGGAATATAAGGCTGGATGAGGCTGAATTTATTGATATGGGCCCACTAGGCAGAGATTCTGTGTTCAGTGTTAGAGCTCAAGGGGGTAGAAAAGGCATTAACTATTTGGATGGTTGGCTGAAACATAGATCAAAAGGTGGCCGACATTACCTAAGGTTGAAATGCCAGAACTGCCCTGGTATAATGTAGATGAGGGGATCCAGAGGCTTAGAGAGATTGGAATGTTAGAGTGGATTTATCTTTCAAAGCCTGCTCTTACACCCCAGGAATGTCCGGAGGATGCACCTTTTACCAGAACAGTAAGAAATAAATTTGTGAGACTAGCGCCATCATTCCTAAAGAGCTCTGTAGTTGCACTTCTCTGTAGGTCAGATATTACTGTAGGAACGGCTGTCACTGAGCTAGAATCCTTAAACACAATGGGGATGACCGAATTCCACGTTGGCAGAAGCAAGGTGGCAGCACTTAATCGCCAAAGACAGGGTAGACGTGGCTATCAGAATAGCAAACTCAAAGCAGGAGTCAAAATAATCTGACTTACAGCGACTTGTGGCGTTGGCTAGTAAATCATGGGGTACCTAGAGATACAATGATGGTTAGTCTACTAAATTCCTGTTTGAGCTATATAAACAAAAGTGTTCTAGGTCAAGTGAACAGAAGTGTAACCTGAATTACAAAAACACAGAGTCATGGCCCCTTAATCAATTTCCAGACTTGAGACAGTTTACAGACCCAGAGCCCCTTGAATGAAGGGGAGGCCAGATCCCTTTGGGGGAGAACCCTGTTACATTGCCACAAATCTATACTGTTAATCTTCCTCCAAGCCTTCCCCCAAGGAGACCGACGGCCTTTTACTAGGGTAACTGTGCATTGGGGAAAAGGAAATGATCAGATGTTTCAGGGATTATTAGACACTGGTTCAGAAGTGATATTAATTCCAGGGGACCCAAAACGTCACTCTGGTCCACCAGTCAGAGTGGGGGCTTATGGAGGCCAGGTGATCAATGGAGTTTTAGCTCAGGTCAGTCTCACAGTGGGTCCAGTGGTCCCCTGGACCCATTCTGTATTTATTTCCCCAGTTCCAGAGTGTATAATTGGTATAGACATACTGAGCAACTGGCAGAATCCCGACATTGGTTCTTTAACTCATGCAGTAAGGGCTGTTATGGTGGGAAAGACCAAGTGGAAGCCACTAGAACTGCCCCTACCTAGCAAAATAGTAAATCAGAAGCAATACTGGATTCCTGGAGGGATTGCTGAGATTACTGCCACTCTTAAGGACTTGAAGGATGCGCAGGTGGTGATTCCCACCACATCCCCATTCAACTCTTCCTATTTGGCCTGTGCAGAAAACAGATGGGTCTTGGAGGATGAGAGTGGATTGTTGTAAGCTCAACCAGGCGGTAACTCCAATTGCAGCTGCTGTTCCAGTTGTGGTATTGTTTGAGCAAATCAATACATCCCCTGGTACCTGGTATGCAGCTATTGATCTGGTAAATATTTTCTTCTCAATAGCTGTTAGTAAGGACCACCAGAAACAGTTTGCTTTCAGCTGGCAAGGTCAGCAGTATACTTTCACTGTCCTACCTCAGGGGTATCTCAAGTCTCCAGCCCCATGTCATAATCGTGTTCGCAGAGACCTTGATTGTTTCTTCCACCCACAAGACATCACACTGGTCCATCATGATAATTGGACCTAGTGAACAAGAACTAGCAACTACTCTAGACTTACAGGTAAGGCATTTATGTGTCAGAGGATGGGAGATAAATCCAACAAAAATACAGGGGCCTTCCACTTCAGTGAAATTTCTAGGTGTCCAGTGGTGTGGGGCATGTTGAGATATTCCTGCTAAGGTGAAGGATAAGTTGCAGCATCTGGCCCCTCCCATGACCAAAAAAGAGGCACGACACCTAATTGGTCTCTTTGGATTTTGGTGATAGCATATTCCTTATTTGGGTGTGATACTCCGGCCCATTTATCGAGTGAGCAGAAAAGCTGCTAATTTTGAGTGGGGACCTGAACAAAAGGAGGCTCTGCGACAGGTCCAGGCTGCTGTACAAGCTGCTCTGCCACTTGGGCCATATGTTCCAGAAGATCCAATGGTTCTGCAAGAGGCAGTGGCAAACAGGGATGCTGTTTGGAGCCTTTGGCAGGCCCCTATAGGAGAAGCACAATGTAGACCCTTAGGATTTTGAAGCAATGCCTTACCATCTGCAGCAGATAACTACTCTCCTTTTGAAAAACAGCTTTTGGCCTGCTACTGAGCCTTAGTAGAGACTGAATTCTTAACCTTGGGCCACCAAGTTACCATAAGACCTGAGTTGCCTATTATGAGCTGGGTGTCGTCTGACCCACCAAGCCATAAAGTTGGGCGTGCACAGCAGCACTCTATTGTAAAATGGAAGTGGTATATACAAGATAGGGTCAGAGCAGATCCTGAAGGCACAAATAAGTTACATGAGGAAGTGGCCCAAATGCCCACGGTCTCCACTTTTGCCACATTACCTTCTCTTTTCCCAGATCAGAGCTGTGGCCTCTTGGGGAGTTCCTTACAGTGAATTGACTGAGGAAGAGAAAACTCGGGCCCGGTTTACAGATGGTTCAGCATGTTATGCAGGTATCACCTGGAAGTGGACAGCTGCAGCACTACAACCCCTTTCTGGTATGTCCTTGAAGGACAGTGGTGAGGGGAAATCCTCCCAGTGGGCAGAACTTCAAGCAGTGCACCTGGTTGTTCATTTTGCTTGGAAGGAGAACTGGCCAGAGGTGCATTTGTATACTGACTCATGGGCTGTTGCTAATGGTTTGGGTGGATGGTCAGGGAGTTGGAAAGACCATAATTGGAAAATTGGTGACACAGCGATTTGGGGAAAGGTGTGTAGGTAGACCTTTCTGAGTGGGCTAAAAACAGGAACATTTGCATCCCGTGTGAATGCGCACCAGAGGGTGACTTCAGCAGAGGAAGGTTTTAATAATCAAGTGGATAAGATGACCCGTTCTGTGGATACCAGTCAGCCTCTTTCCCCAGCAACTCCTGTCATTGCCCAGTGGGTTCATGAACAGAGGTTATGCATGGGCTCAGCAGCATGGACTTCCACTCACCAAGGCTAACCTGGCTACAGCCACTGCTGAGTGCCCAATCTGCCAGCAGCAGAGACCCATACTCAGCCCTCGATATGGCACCATTCCCCAAGGTGACCAGCCAGCTACATGGTGGCAGGTTGATTACATTGGACCACTCCCTTCATGGAAGGGTGAGCGATTTATTCTAACTAGAGTAGACACATATTCTGGATATGAGTTTGCTTTCCCTGCACTTCTGCCAAAACTACCATCCGTGGGCTTACAGAATGCCTTATCCATTGTCATGGTATTCCACGCAGCATTGCTTCTGATCAAGGAACACACTTCACAGCAAATGAAGTGCGGGAATGGGCACATGCTCATGGAATTCTCTGGTCTTACCATGTTCCCCATCGTCCAGAAGCAGCTGCATTGATAGAACGGTGGAATGGCCTTTTGAAAACTGAATTATGGTGACATCTAGGTGGCAATACCTTGAAGGGCTGGGGTAATGTTCTCCAGAAAGATGTATATGCTCTGAATCAGCATCTGCTATATGGTGCTGTTTCTCCCATAGCCAGGATCCATGGGTCCAGGAGCCAAGGGGTGCAAATGGGAGTGGCACTACTCACTATTACCCCTAGTAATCCACTAGGAAATTAAAAAAAAAATTTTTTTTAAATACAGAAAAACACCAAATAAATGCGAACATTCCTATTTTTGATCATTCCGTTCTACATATCATCACATTGTTGCATATTCATCATCATGATCCTTTCTTAGAACATTTGCATCAATTCAGAAAAAGAAATAAAAAGACAACAGAAAAAGAAATAAAAACAGAGAAAAAATATATACATACCATACCCCTTACCCCTCCCTTTCATTGATCACTAGCATTTCAAACTAAATTTATTTTAACATTTGTTCCCCCTATTATTTATTTTTATTCCATATGTTCTACTCATCTGTTGACAAGGTAGTTAAAAGGAGCATCAGACACAAGATTTTCACAATCACACAGTCACATTGTGAAAGCTATATCATTATACAATCATCCTCAAGAAACATGGCTACTGGAACACAGCTCTACATTTTCAGACAGTTCCCTCCAGCCTCTCCATTACATCTTGACTAACAAGGTGATATCTACTTAATGCGTAAGAGTAACCTCCAGGATAACCTCTCGACTCTGTTTGGAATCTCTCAGCCATTGACACTTTGTCTCATTTCCCTCTTCCCCCTTTTGGTCAAGAAGGTTTTCTCAATCCCTTGATGCTGAGTCTCAGCTCATTCTAGGATTTCTGTCCCACTTTGCCAGGAAGGTCCACACTCCTGGAAGTCATGTCCCACGTAAACAGGGTAAGGGTGGTGAGTTTGCTTGTTGTGTTGGCTGGAGAGAGGCCACATCTGAGCAAGAAAAGAGGTTCTCTTGAGGGTGACTCTTAGGCCTAATTTAAGTAGGCTTGACCTATCCTTTTGTGGGGTTAAGTTTCATATGAACAAACCCCAAGACTGGGGGCTCAGCCCTAGCTTTGGTTGTCCACACTGCTTGTGAGAATATCAAGAATTCAACTTGGGGAGGTTGAATTTTCCCCCGTTCTCACCATTCCCCAAAGGGGACTTTGCAAATAATTTTCCACTCACTGATCAAATCACTCTGGGATTTATTGGGGCATCACTGTGGACAAACCAACAAAATCTCATGTCCTACCCAAGGCTCCACGTACTTGTGATGTTCAATTAAGCTGTCTACATAAGTTATATTAGGAAATGCACTAGTCAAAATACAAATTTTGTACCAGATAAACATTTTTTTGCTTTATTCTCACACATAGGTTGAAATTTTAAAATATTCATTACCATCTGTTTTCAGCACCCTGTAGTAATGACCTTCCTTTGTTCTTCCTTATGCAAAAACATTTTTAAAATTTGTACATTTAGTCACTATCATTATACACTCTAGGCATTCCTAGATTATACCATCTAAATCTTTATTGTCTATCTTTCTTTCTGATTTCATTTATGCCCCCAGCCCTCCTCCCTCTATCATTCTCACATTCATCCACTAGGAAATTTTTGCTTCCTGTTCCTGCGACCCTGAGCTCTGCTGGTCTACAGGTTTTATTTTCCAAAAGGGTAGACTACCTATAGACATGCCGAAGAGTTACTTCTGGAGGACCTCTGTTGTTGCTCAGATGTGGCCTCAGTCACTCTAAGCCGAACTCGGCAAGTGAAATCATTGCCCTCTCCCCTATGTGGGGCATAACATCTAGGGGTGAAAGTCTCCCCAGTGACGTGGGAGACGACTTCCAGGAATGAATCCAGACCTGGCACTGTGGGATCAACAATTCCATCCTGACCAAAAGGAGTAAAAGAAGTGTAATTAATAAAGTATCAGTGGCAGAGAGAGTTCAAATGGAGTCGAGAGGCTACTCTGGAAATTGGTCTTACGCAAACTTAGCTAGACCTTGCTACCTATCATAACCGGCCAACCCCCAACCAGGACCATTCCAACCAATCCTAAAGAACACCTAGGACAATATATAAGATTCCACAAGGGGTCCATGCACTAGAGTGACTTTCCAGAAACCTATGGCCTCCAGATGGGTCCCTGGTCCAGATAAGTCCTGAAACATAGCCCAGCCTCTCCAGAACATCAGATACTTCCATCTCCCTGCCCCATATTAGTGACAGATCCTTCCAATATCAGAAATTTAGAATTGCCATAGCCCAAACATCACTAAAGAGAGGGATAGAAAGATCAAAAGTGGTGGTGGAGTTATACATAGAAGATAGGATTTAACAGATGAATACGAATACTGAATCATTAAACTGATATCTCTTTTAGTCTCCAGTATTTTAGAGCAGCTAGAAGTAAAAACCTAAAATTGTGGAATTATAACCCATGTCAAACTCTGAAATATGTTCTGTGACTGATTGTGGTGCTGTGCTTTGAAATTTATAGCTTTGTTGTATATATGTTATTGTGGTAGTTAGAGTCAGTTGTCAACTTGGCCAGGTACAGGTACCTAGTTCTTTTGCTGTGGACATGAGCCAATGGTATATGAACCTCATCTGTTGCTAATTACATCTGCAGCTAAGAGGCATGCCTGCTGTAATGAATGATGTTTGATTTAATTGGCAGGTGCTTAAATGAGAGAGCTCAACGTAGCACAGCCCAAGCAGCTCAGCATACCTCATCTCAGCCCTCGCAGCTTAACCCAGGCCTTTGAGGATGCAGAAAGAAATCACCCCAGGGAAAGTTGTTGGAACCCAGAGGCCTGAAGAGAAGGCCAGCAGAGATCACCCTGTGCCTTCCCATGTAAGAAAGAACCTCAGTGGAAAGTTAGCTGCCTTTCCTCTGAAGAACTAACAAAATAAATCCCCTTTTATTAAAAGCCAATCCATCTTTGGTG